>JBAPGN010001589.1:47500-50280 GCA_037355405.1 Vitis amurensis | reverse complement strand
ATGTTCCGTCAAAACTTGAGAACCTTACTTTTAGCTATAATAACTGAAACATCTCGACATGCTTCCGCAATATTCCAAAATGGCTTGCTGGTTTGAAGCGAATAGATTTTAAACTCAATTTACCCCTCAATGATGAAAACAAAACAACAAAGAAATAGCTTAATGGAAACTAGGATGGCAATCCCAATGATGGAAAACCCTTAGGAAGTTAAAAATGACCAATGATAGAACCTAGGATGGCGTCTATATTATGAGAAACCAAAGCGGAACGAAACAATGAACATAGTCAAACGAGATTGCATCAAATGTTAACCCAAAGGACTAAGAAACAAAACCTAAACACCTCGATTTTTTTTCTTTTTTTTAAACTGAACAATGATACTCAAATTATTAGTATATGTAACTACTAGCACCAGATGAATTAAATAGGCAATAATGATTATATTAGTACTTAACTTTAAACGTGTTAGTTAGATTAAAAACTAGTTTAGTGTAATCCTATTAAAATTGTGAATTAACTTGATTAAGGTTAAGTAAGATTAGTTAATGACTTAACCATGCTTATTAAGTTCTTAGGGGCTGATTATAGTTATGAAAAACTAAAGGACTAATGGGCAATTATGGGTTTTATTTTTGATAACTTGAAGGACTAAGTGCAAAAATTGGGAAGTTGGAGTTAGTGGCCAATGGCCACCTCCTACTTGGGTGGATTGGTGGCAGCCATGTGCCTACACCTCCTACTTGGCTGCATGGAGAGCCCTATATAGAGGGCTGCAACTCGTTTTGCAACCATTTTAACAGCAGCAGCGTTGGTTAGAGAGAGGATCTTGAGAGAGAAAAGTGAAAGATTTAAGGTAAGCAAGTTGTTTAATTTAGTAATTTTGGTTTATTTAGTTCCTAATGGTATGCTGAAACAAATTAACGGTAAAAATTTGTGTAAGAAGTTGAGTGTTATTTAGCTATAAACATGTTTTAGTTAAAAATCAATAATTAATTAGGGATTAAAGTATTTTAGATTAAGTATTTTATTAATGTAAGATCAACATAAATCTTATTTAACTGAAAAATATATTAGTGAACATGTGATTAATTAGGTTATTTGGACACTTGGGATTTGTTAATAGGTTAGACTTTAAGAAAATCAAAACAATTAGTGTTTGGTAATTAATTAGAGAATTTTATAATTAAAATATTAGCAACAGTAAATTATATAAATCTTCATCGTTAGGAAGTCTAAATTATATGTTTCATTTCAATTCATTGTAATAGGTAAAGATCGCCTGCATAAAAGAATCACAATGGGAAAGTTCGTGTAAGGTAGGGAATATTATAACATCCCATGGTGTATCTTGATTTCTCTCCTTGAAAATTTATTTGAAATTTCATGTCATTTCTATGATTTCATAAAATGTTTTAATATGTCACTGTATCTTGGTTTATTGCACTGAAATATTACGTTGAGATTGGAACATATATTGGTATGAAGATTCATGGTTCTATGTTGTGGAAAATGGTTCATGGTGTGGTTGCATGGTTCTGTGTTGTAGAATAATCAAATATGATATTCAGAGAATTGATTGGTGGAAGTGTTTATGTGATGCTACAGGCATCATCTTTTGATATATTGTTTATGTGGGACTGTGGGGTCATTGGGTGAAAGTCCCTAAAGCCCTCGAGGAAGACACTCCGATGTGGGTGTATAGGGTTGGTCTTGCCCTTGGTTTAATTCCCTAAAGACACGGGGTTGGTCCTACCCCTGGGTTTTAGTCCCTAAAGGACACAGGTTGTCCTACCCTTGGGTATGAGTCCTAAAAAACACAGGGTATGACTTGCCCTTGGGTGATGTCCATAAATATTCATTATTATATTAACTGAGTATCTTGTGAAGCATTGATATCTGATATATAAATTGGTGGGGATGAGCAGTTTATCAGTTATGAAAGGATGGACGAGGAAAAGCAAAGATGAAAACCAGCAAAACACATGCATACATGTTTGACATGATTACATATTTGTAATGGTTATAAAATGTTTATCATGCATTCTATTACATGTTTAATTCAAAGTTTTTAAGGGTATGCTTAGGATGGTTATAAACTTTCCTACTGAGTTGTGAACCCACCCTATCCCTTCCACCTTTAAATGCAGGTAAGAAAACCTATGTAGGAAATAATGCTTGAGCATTGCTTTACTGTGATTGGATGTTGTTTGCTCGCATTGATAGTGTTTTGAGGCTTTGCCTTTGTATTAAAGACTGAATCTTTTTTGTATGAATGATGTTATATATATATATATATTTGTTAGGTGCACTTGTAGTATGGGCTACCCATAGTGAACCATGGGGTTTTGGTATATGTAAATTAATGTAGTACAAGTTTCTTTAGTCAAACGAAACATATTTTGTTAACTAATAGTTACGAAGTTTAATATAAGATGCACTCTTTATAATAGGTTTTGCATATCCTCCTTTTGCCACAAAATCAAGAAGGAACTCAGCATTTAAATTTTGGTATCCCAATATCCTTGAGAGCATTTATACTGTATTTGAGAATCAATTGTTCAGTTTAAGAAAAAAAAAAATCGTGGTGTGACAATATAAGTGCTTTCAAAGAGATGGGGATACAAAAATTTAAATGCTAAGTACCTTCTTGATTTTGTGCAAAAAGAGGATATGCAAAACCTATAATAAAGAGTACATCTTGTATTAAACTTTGTAACTATTAGTTAACAAAATATATTTCGTTTCATAAAAGAAACTTGTACTACATTAATTTACATAT
>JBAPGN010001589.1:0-42500 GCA_037355405.1 Vitis amurensis | reverse complement strand
GTTTTTGAAGAACCAAAAGAAGAGCAAAGTCTCACCTTTTTTTTATTCAATAAAAAAATATTCCCCTATTACAATGAGTGCGTGCTATTTATATGTCATGAAAAAAACTTACTAAATATTAAAACCCTAAACTAAAAAAGGTACTAAATATTAAAATCATAAATAAAGGTTGATTTGGTCTGAAATTAGCAGATCCAAAATAGGAAAATAGCTAAAATCTCTTGAATTAGCCCATTAAGTGCTTCTTTGATCTCCTTAGGTCTTGCTTTAGTAATAGGCCCAACTGGAACATGCAATGGATCCTCAAATACTTAAGCAATGACACATTAAAACATTTAATGAAATCATAGAAATGACATGAAATTTCCAATAAATGTTTCAAGGAAAGAAATTAGATACACTATGGGATAGTACAAAATTCCCTACCTTACACCAACTTCCTTTTTGTGTTTCTTCTAAGTAGGCAATCTTTGCCTATAGGAATTGAAATGAAAGAACATAATTTAGGTTTTCTAACCATGAAAATTTATACAGTTTATTGTTGCTAATTTTTAATTCTCATATTCTCTAATCTATATACCTACAGGTTTTCAAATCAAATTTGAATTGAATTAAACAATATTTACAATGCATATTAATTTCCTTAATTAATTACCAAAGACTAATTGTTTTGATTTTCTTAAAGCCTAACCCATTAACAAATCTCAAGTGTCCAAATAACCTAATTAATCACATGTTTACTAATCTATTTTTCAATCAAACCAAATTAAACGAAGATTTATGCTTATCTTACCACTAATAAAATACTTAAGTTAAAATCCTTTAATCCTTAATTAATTGTGATTTTTAATTAAAACGGGTTTATAGCTAATTACACTTAACTTTCACACAAATTTTACCGTTAATTTGTTTCAACATACCATTAGGAACCAAAATAAACAAAAATTACAAAATTAAACAACTTGCTTACCTCAAATCTACCCTTTCTCTCTCTAGATTCTTTCTCTAACCCAAGTTGCTGTAGGTGAAATGGTGGAAAACGAGTTGTAGCCCCCTTATAAAGGGATCTCCATGCAGCCAAGCACGAGGTGGCAGCCCACATGGCTGCCACCAATCCACCCAAGTAAGAGGTGGCATTCCACTAACTCCAATTTCCCAATTTTGCACTTTAGTCCTTTTTTGTATAAAAAATAAAACCCATAATTGCCCATCAGTCCTTTAGGTTTTCATAACCCTAATTAGCCCCTAAGAACCTAATAAGCATTCTTAAGTCATTAACTAATCCCACTTAAACTTAATCAAAGTTTAATTCATAATTAAACAAGATCAGCACTAAACTAGTTTTAACATCTAATTAAGCATTCTTAAAGTTAAGTAGTAAGATAATCATTATTGCCTATTTAATTCATTTGTACTAGGTATTACAAAAATCCATCTCTCTATGAGGAGGTAAACATGGCAATTCTTTTGGAAAAGCATCAGCAAATTCACAAAACATTGGAATGCAATCTATAGTTATCTTTTTTTTGCCTTCTCCCAACATATTAAAAAGAAAATAGTGTAAACCATCCTTTCTTGACAACTTGTCATCTAGGTTTCCAATTAATGGAATAAATGTAAGCCTTTTGTCACCATAGAAACTTAAATATGAACCAGAAGAGATTTGGAATGTTACTTTCTTCAAATAACAATCTAATACAGCATGATGCCAGTCTAGCCAATCCATCCCCACAATTACATCAAAGGATGAAATATCAAGAAGAACCAGATATATTGTAACTTCAAGATCCCCAATATGAAGTACACAAGCATTACACACCCACTCGGTTTCCACCTTACCACCCATAGGAGTCTCAACACATAATGAATAATGAAGGGGAACAAATTCTATGTCTAGCATGGAGGCACATGATGCAGAAATAAAAGAGTGGGTAGCTCAAAGATCAAATAAAACATGTGCCCAAGTGCTAAAACATAAGATCATACCTTCCACTAAGGCATTTGACTCTGCATTTTGTGACCCCAATGCATAAAATCTCCCTTGTTGTCCTTGCTCTAGCTTCTGTCCAGGCTTCCCTTGTCTAAAGTTGTAACAACTAGTACCAATGAATTAAATAGGCAATAGTGATTATCTTAGTACATAACTTTAAGCATGATTAATTAGATGTTAAAACTAGTTTAGTGCTAATCTTGTTTAATTATGAATTAAACTTTGATTAAGGTTAAGTGGGATTGGTTAATGACTTAAGCATGCTTATTAGGTTCTTAGGGGCTGATTAGGGTTATGAAAACCTAAAGGACTAATTGGCAATTATGGGTTTTATTTTTGATAACTTGAAGGACTAAAGTGCAAAATTGGGAAATTGGAGTTTGTGGAATGCCAGCTCCTACAAGGCCACCTCGTGCTTGGCTACTTAGAGACCCCTTTAAAAGGGGCTACAGCTCGTTTTGCACCAGTTCACCTACAGCAACTTGTGTTAGAGAGAGGATCTAGAGAGAGAAATTGTAGATTTGAGGTAAGCAAGTTGTTTATTTTTTAATTTTTGTTTATTTTGGTTCCTAATGGTATGCTGAAAAGAATTAACGGTAAAATTTGTGTAAAAGTTTAGTGTAATTAGATATAACCACGTTTTAGTTAAAAAAAATCACAATTAATTAAAGTTTAAAGTATTTTAGCTTAAGTATTTTATTAATGGTAAGATCAAAATGAATCTTTTTTTAATTTTGTTTGATTGAAAAATAGATTAGTAAACATGTGATTAATTAGGTTATTTGGACACTTGGGATTTGTTAATAGGTTAGGCTTTAAGAAAATCAAAAGAATTATTGTTTGGAATTAATTGGGGAATATGTGAATTTAAAAAAAAAATAACAATAAGTTGTTAAAAATTAGTAAGAAAGGAAAATTTCATAAGATTTAAGAGAATAAATTTTAATGGTTAGGAAAACCTAAATTATGTTGTTTCATTTCAATTTCCTCGTAATAGAAGAAACACAAAAAAAAAGGAAACCGGTGTAAGGTAGGGAATGTTATACTATCCAAGGGTGTATCAAATTCATGCCTCTATGATTTCATAAAAATGTTTAATTGTCATTGCATCTCGGTTTATTGTGTTGAAATGTTACATTGAAATTGGAACACATATTTGTATGAAGATTCATGGTTCAGTGTTGTGGAAATGGCTCATGGTGTGGTTGCATTGACAAAAGGATATGGAATAATCATAGATGATATTCAGAGAATTGATTGGTGGGAAGTACTTATGCGATGCTACAAGCATTATATTACGATATATTATTTATGTGGGACCGTGGGTCCTTGGCCAAAAGTCCCTAAAGCCCTCGAGGAAGACACTTCGATGTGGGTGTATGGGGTTGGTCTTGTCCCTGGGTTTTAGTCCCTAATGACATGGGGTTGGTCCTGCCCTTGGGTATGAGTTGCAAAAGACACAGGGTATGACTTGCCCTTAGGTGAGGTCCCAGAATAGTCAGTATTATATTGATCGGGCATCTTATGGAGCATTGATATCTGATGTGTAGATTGGTGGGAGTTATCAGTTTATCAGTTAATGGTTATAAAATGTTTATCATGCATGCTATTAAACGTTTAATTCAAGGTTTTTAAAGGGTATGCTTAAGATGGTTATAAACTTTCCTATTGAGTTGTGAAGTCACCCTATGCCTCCCACCTCCAGATGCAAGTCAGAAGAACCATGCAGGAAATAATGCTTGAGCAATGCTTTACTATGATTGGATGTTGTTTGCCCCATTGAACGTCTTTTGAGACCTTGCCTTTTGTATCAAAAACAGAATCTTTTTGTGGGAATGATAATATATATATATATATTTGTTAGGTACACTTGTAGTATGGGCTACCCGTAGTGAACAATGGGGTTTTGGTATATGTAAATTAATGTAGTACAAGTTTCTTTTGTGAAACAAAACATATTTTGTTAACTAATAGTCACAAAGTTTAATACAGGATGTACTCTTTATAACAAGTTTTGTGTATCCTCTTTTTGCACAAAATCAAGGAGGAACTCAACATTTAAATTTTTGAGAGCAATTATACTTTATTTGAGTATCAATTGTTTAGTTTGAAGAATAACAAAAACCAGGGTGTGACAAAAGTTTCCTTCCCTTTGAGGTTGCCTTCCTTGGATTCATGAGTTCATCTGCTGAAATTGTCGTTGAGATGGCTGGTAAGCAAGTCGTTGAAATTTTTGGGCAATCCCTCCCAAGATGTCCCACTTCACCAGATTCATAACATCTCCTTGGTCCCTTGGTCATATCTGTAGTCTCACTATATATTTGCACTCACCGGATTCATAACATTTCTGGTTGTTGTTGGGGATGAGTCACTTTTTGGCGCTTAATATCTTGTTCCCGTTTTTTTGAACCACCAAACCTAGAATTTTTACTTCTCAACCTAGCTTCCTCCATTTCCCTTTCTCTAACCAAAGCCCTTGCCACAACCTCACTATAAGTACGAAGCATGAAGGGAGCGACCTGTGCTCTAATGTTCAATCTCAACCCCTCTTGGAATTGTTCAGCTCGCATTTGTTCATCTACAACCACATTCAGAGCATATTCAGGTAGTTGTGTAAACTTTATTGCATATTCAGTCAATGTCATGTTCCTTTGAACCAAGTGTATAAATTCAGCTCTTTTTTGTCTTCTAACAACCTCTGGAAAGTAATTAGATAAAAGAAGCTCCTCAAATTGCATCCAAACCATCTTAGTTACATCCTGACTAGTCTTGATCATATCCCACCAGTTGTCTACTTCATCCCTCAACATAAAGGAAGCTAAAGAAACTCTCCTTTCCTCAGGCACTGCCATTACATCTAGTATTTTCTTTATTTCTTCCATCCAATTCTCAACTTCAAGAAAATTAGGCCCACCTCAAAAGATTGGAGGAGTCAGTGCTTTAAATTCCCCAATTGGGCTCAGTTATGAAATTCTGAACCAACTGGATATATTGTAGCTCTTCCCTTAGTAACATTAGCATGAGATAGTGGAGATAATCTAGTGGTTCGTCTAGGCCTTGTTGTTAGTTGGTTCCTTGCTCTAGGCATTTTGTCTTAGAAAGGTATCCAAGGATTAGATTATCAATACATTACATTATAAGGGTTATTCATTCAATGAAGCATCCTTAAACAATACAATTAAACCATTTATGTCACATACAATCATTTTGAAAATAGACCTAATACCAACAACACTATAGTAATGAATTCTCAATGATCAAGAATTCAAACAAGAAACATGATCACAATTATCATAGCTAGGCATACTCACACCAATACAACCAAGAATGTCATCAACACAATAAAAACACAAACCGTTAATCATTTAACCTTTCACCTTAGTATTAATATATCATACACAATAAAAGAGTGTAACAATAATAATGACTCCAGTGCACCTATTGGGCTCCCCACCTATTGTCCATAATAGGCATCTAATCCCTTATGCTTTGATACCAAGATGTCACACCTCGGTTTTTTTTTTTTTTCAAACTGAACAATAATACCCAAATATAGTATAAGTACTCTCAAAGAGATGGGCATACAAAAATTTAAATGCCAAGTTCCTTCTTGATTTTGTGCAAAAAGAGGATATGCAAAACTTGTTATAAAGAGTACATCTTGTATTAAACTTTGTAACTATTAGTTAACAAAACATGTTTTGTTTCACGAAAGAAACTTGTACTACATCAATTTACATATGCCAAAACCCCATGGTTCACTACGGGTAGCCCATACTAAAAGTGTACCTAACAAATATATATATATATATATATATATATACATCATTCCTACAAAAAGAATTCCGTCTCTAATATAAAGGCAAAGCCTCAAAACACTATCAATGCGAGCAAACAACATCCAATCACAGTAAAGCAATGCTCAAGCATTATTTCCTGCATAGGTCTTTTGACATGCATCTTAAGGTGGAAGGGATAGGGTGAGTTCACAACTCAGAAGGAAAGTGTATAACCATCCTAAGCATACCCTTAAAAAATTTGAATTAAACATATAGCATGCATGATAAACATTTTCTAACCATTAACAAATATGCAAACATGTATGCATGTGTTTGCTGGTTTCATCTTTGCTTTTCCTCGTCCATCCTTTCAAACCTGATAAACTGTTCACCCCCACCAATCTATGTATTAGATATCACTGCGCCACAAGTCATACCCTGTGTCTTTTGGGACTCATACCCAAGGGCAAGACCAACCGTGTGTCTTTAGGCACTAAAACCTAGGGACGGGACCAACCCCATACACCCACATCGAAGTGTCTTCCTCGAGGGCTTTAGGGACTTTCACCCAAGGACCCACGGTCCCACATAAACAATATATCAATAGATAATGCCTGTAGCATCACATAAACACTTCCCACCAATTAATTCTCTGAATATCATCTATGATTATTCCATATCCTTGTTGCCATGCAACCACACCATGAACCATTTCCACAACACAGAACTATGAATCTTCATACCAATATGCGTTCCAATCTCAATGTAACATTTCAACACAATAAACCGAGATGCAATGACACATTAAAACATTTGATGAAATCATAGAAATGACATGAAATGATTCAAGGAAAGAAATCAGATACACTATGGGATAAGCATAAAATTCCCTACCTTACATGGACCCTCCTTTTGTGATTCTTCTATGTATGCGATCTTTACCTATTACAAGGAATTAAAATGAAACACATAATTTAGACTTCCTAACGATGAAAATTTATACAATATATTGTTGCTAATTTTTTAATTATAATATTCTCAAATTAATTGCCAAACAATAATTCTTTTGATTTTCTTAAAGCCTAACCTATTAACAAATCCCAAGTGTCGAAATAACCTAATTAATCACATGTTTACTAATCTATTTTTCAATTAAACAAAATTAAAAAACGATTTATGCTGATCTTACCATTAATAAAATATTTAAGCTAAAATACTTAAATCCTTAATTATTTGTGATTTTTAACTAATACATGTTTATAGCTAATTACTCTCAACTTTTACAAAAATTTTACCGTTAATTTGTTTCAACATACAATTAGGAACAAAAATAAACAACTTGTTTACCTCAAATCTACACTTTCTCTCATTAGATCCTCTCTCTAACCCAAGCTGTTGCAACTAAAATGGTGCAAAACGAGTTGCAGGCCCTTATATAGGGCTCTCCATGTAGCCAAGTAAGAGGTGGCAGGCCACATGCCTACCACTAACTCCAACTCCTAAATTTTGCACTTTAGTCGTTCAAGTTATCAAAAATTTAAACCCATAATTGCGAATTAGTCCTTTAGAATTCCATAACTATAATCAGCCCCTAACAACCTAATAAGCATGGTTAAGTCATTAACTAATCTCACTTAACCTTAATTAGATTAATCCCTAATTAAACAAGATTAACACTAAACTAGTTTTAACATCTAAGATAATCATTGCCTATTTAATTCATTAGTGCTAGGATGACATCACAATGACGAGAAACATAACAAACTACCAACTAGGTAGAACCTAGGATGGTATGTAGACAATCAGACACAAAATTAACTTAAATTGGATATAGATAGAACATAGGATGATGTCCTAGTGATCAGAAATCAAATAAACAAACGAATAAACTTAGATTAAAACTAGGACAGTAACCCAATGACGAAGGAACTGAATGAACAGAGATAGAACCAAGAATTATGGTCCAATGCTGAGCAATCAAAAGAACCTAGGATGGCATCTCAAAGATGTGAAACTAATCAAAGAATGAAAATGAATAGAACTTTGAATGGCATTCCAATAATGAGCAATCTCAAGGAACAAATGATTATGTTTAGATAGAACTTAGGATGGCATTCTGTTTATGGGGTGAAGGACAAGGGATACCCTAAAAAAACTTAAGGAAGTGGGATGCCCTTAATAAACTTAATGATGGGAATTCTTTCAAGGAAGCAAATTCGAGTAAGCGGGATGCCCTTAAAATGCCAATGGAAGAAGAACGTCGTAAATGAACATTAAGAAGGGGGATTCACTAATAGGACTCATAGAAGGGGCATGCCACAAACAAACTCTACCAAGGGGGGATGCCCAATCCCAACACAAGCGGTTGTGCTAAAAAACCTCAAGAAATGGAGTTGCACTAAACAAACTACTGGATGGGGATGCCCTAGTACACTCAAGAAAGTGGGAGTCTGCTAAGTAATCCCTAGGAAAGGGTATGCCCTAAAAGAATTGAAGGAAGGTTGTTGGTCTAAACAAACTCTAGGAAAGGGAATGAATTAAAAATCTCCATGAAGATGGATTGTAATACCTAGCACCATTGAAATAAGTGAGCAATAATGATTATCTTAGAACTTAACTTTAAACGTGCTTAATTAGATGTTAAAACTAGCTTAGTCTTAATCCTGTTTAATTATGAATTAAACATTGATTGAGGATAAGTGAGATTAGTTAATGACTTAACCATGCTTATTAGGGGCTGATTATAGTTATGAAAACCTAAAGGACTAGTGGGGAATTATGGGTTAATTTTTGATAACTTGAAGGGCTAAAGTGGAAAATTGAGTTAGTGGAAGCCATGTTGCCTGCAACCGCCTACTTGCTGCATGGACAGAGGATCTAGAGATAGAAAGTGTAGATTTGAGGTAAGCAAGTTGTTTAATTTAGTAATTTTATTTTATTTTGGTTTCAAATTGTATGTTGAAACAAATTAACGATAAAATTTGTGTAAAAGTTGAGTTTAATTAGCTATAAACATGTTTTAGTTAAAAATCACAATTAATCAACAATAAAAGTATTTTGTTAATGGTAAGATTAGCATAAATATTTGTTTAATTTGGTTTAATTGAAAAGTAGATTAGTAAACATGTGATTAATTAGGTTATTTAGACACTTGGAATTTGTTAATGGGTTAGGCTTTAAAAAAATCAAAACAATAAGTGTTTGGTAATTAATTAGGGACTATTAATATGAATTGTAAATAATGTTTAATTCAATTCAAATTTTATTTGAAAACCTGTAGGCATGTAGATTAGAGAATATTATAATTAAAAATTAGCAACAGTAAATTGCATAAATTTTCATCGTTAGAAAGTCTAAATTATGTGTTTCATTTCAGTTCCTTGTAATAGGTGAAGATCGCCTAAATAGAAGAATCATAGAGGGAAAGCCCGTATAAGGTAGGGAATTTCATAAAATGTTTTAACGTGTCACTGCATCTTGGTTTATTGTGTTGAAATGTTACAGTGAGATTGGAACATATATTTGTATGAAGATTCATGGTTTTGTGTTGTGGAAATGGTTCATGGTGTGGTTGCATTGCAAGAAGGATATGGAATAATCACAGATGATATTAAGAGAATTGATTGGTAGGAAGTGTTTATGTGCTGCTACAGGCATTATCCATTGATATATTGTTTATGTGGGACTGTGGATCCTTGGCTGAAAGTCCCTAAAGCCCTCGAGGAAGACATTCCGATGTGGGTGTATGGGGTTGGTCCTACACCTGGGTTTTAGTTCCTAAAAACATGGGGTTGGTCTTGCCCTTGGGTATGAGTCCCAAAAGATACGGGGTATGACTTGCCCTTAGGTGATGTCCTAGAATAGTCATTATTATATTGACTACTTATCTAGTGGAGCATTGATATATGGATATATATAGATTGGTGGGGGTGAGCAGTTTATTAGTTGTGAAAAGATGGATGAGGAAAAGGAAATATGAAACCAGCAAACACATGCATATTTATTAATGGTTATAAAATGTTTATCATGCATGCTATTACATGTTTAATTCAAGGTTTTTAAGGGTATTCTTTGCATGGTTATAAACTTTCCTATTGAATTGTGAACTAAACCTATCCCTTCCACCTTTAGATGTAGGTCAAAAGACTTATATAGGAAATAATGCTTGATCATTGCTCTATTGTGATTGGATGTTGTTAGCTCACAATGAAAGTGTTTTGAGGATTTGCCTTTGTATTAAAGACTAAATCTTTTTGTAGGAATGATGTAATTATATATATTTGTCTGGTACACTTGTAGTATGGGCTACCCATAGTGAACCATGGTATTTTTGGTATATTTAAATTAATGTAATACAAGTCTCTTTTGTGAAATGAAACATATTTTGTTACAAAGTTTAATACAAGATGTACTCTTTATAACAGGTTTTCCACATTCCATTTTTTTTTGGCACAAAATAAAGCAAGAACTAAACTTTTAATTTTTTGGATCTTCAGATCTTTAATAGCACATACACTATATTTGAGTATCGATTGAAAAGTATTTTTTTTTTTTTTAAAAAAAAAAAGGGTGTGACATGGATGGCCTAAGAAACTAAAGGAAGGGCGATGGACTAAACTAAATCAAGGTAGTTTGATAGTCCAATGAATAGGAATTTCCTAAAAAAAAAAATAGAGGAATGGGAATACCCTAATAACACTCAAGGAAAGAGGATGCCCGAAATAAACTCAATGAAGGGCAATACCATAAACAAACTTAAGGAAGGGGATGCCCGAAATGAAACTCAAGGAATCGGGCATATCCTTAAAAGAACTCATAGGATAGAGTCCTGATTATTAGAAACCAAAGGAACATACGAATAAGCTTAAATAGTTCACAATGATGGGAAACCAAAGGAACGAACAATGAACATAGGCCGAACCTAGGATGACAAATGAGAACAATAACAAACAACCAACTAAGCTTGGGTAGAACCTAGGATGGTATGTAGACGATCGGACACAAAGTTAACTCAAATTGGATATAGATAGAACCTAGGATGACGTCCTAGTGATCAGAAATAAGAGGAACAAACGAATAAACTTAGATTAAAACTAGGATAGTAACCCAATCATGGGTAACTAAAGGAACTAAGAATGAAAAGAAGATAGAACCAAGAATTATGGTCCAAAGATGAGCAATCAAAAGAACAAATGAATTAGCTTCAATAGAACCTAGGATGGCAACTCAATGATGTGAAACTAAATCAACTAAGAATGAAAATGAATAAAACTATGAACGGCGTTCCAATGATGAGCAATCTCGGGAACAAATGATTATGTTTAGACAGAACCTAGGATGACATCCTGATTATGGGGTGAAGGACGAGGGATACCCTAAAAAAACTTAAGGAAGTGGGATGGCCTAAACGATGCCCTTAATAAACTTAATGAAGGGAATTCTCTTCACAAAGAAAATGAAGGATGCTCTAAGAAAATTCGACCTAGCGGGATGCCCTTAAAAGAGCCAATGGAAGAAGAACGTCGTAAATGAACATTAAGAAGGGGGATTCACTAATAAGACTCATAGAAAGGGCATGCTCCAAACAAACTCTAGCAAGGGGGATGCCCAATCCCAAGAAAAACGGTTGTGCTAAAAACCCTCAAGAAATGGAGTTGCGCTAAAGAAACTACTGCATGGGGATGCCCTACTACACTAAAGGCAGTGGGAGTCTTCTAAGTAATCCCTAGGGAAGGAGGGTATGCTCTAAAAGAATTGAAGGAAGTTGGGTGGTCTAAACAAACTCTAGGAAAGGGAATGAATTGAAAATCTCCATGAAGATGGATGGCCTATGAAACTGAAGGAAGGGCGATGGACTAAACTAAATCAAGGTAGTTTCATAGCCCAATGAATAGGAATGTCCTAAAAAAATAGAGGAATGGGAGTACCCTAATAACACTCGAGGAAAGAGGATGCCCGAAATAAACTCAATGAGGGGGAATACCCTAAAACAAACTTAAGGAAGGGGATGCTCGAAATGAAACTCAAGGAATAGGGCATATCCTTAAACAAACTCATAGGATGGAGCTGATTATGAGAAACCAAAGGAACATACGAATAAGCTTAAATAGTTCACAATGATGGGAAACCAAAGGAACGAACAATGACATAGGCCAAAACTAGGATGACGTCACGATGATGAGAACAATAACAAACAACCAAGTAATCCCTAGGGAAAGGTATGCCCTAAAAAGAATTGAAGGAAGTTGGTCTAAACAAACTCTAGGAAAGGGAATGAATTAAAAATCTCCATGAAGATGGATGACCGAAGAAAATGAAGGAAGGGCGATGGACTAAACTAAATCAAGGT
The DNA here is from genome assembly GCA_037355405.1 of Vitis amurensis. Lineage (NCBI taxonomy): Eukaryota > Viridiplantae > Streptophyta > Magnoliopsida > Vitales > Vitaceae > Vitis > Vitis amurensis. The sequence goes on along the minus strand of JBAPGN010001589.1, from coordinate 30,382 downwards.
AATTTGTAGCCAAGTGAACAAACATGTCCTAAAAAAATAGAGGAAAGTGAATACCCTAACAACAATCGAGGAAAGAGAATACCTGAAAGAAACTCAATGAAGGGCAATACCCTAAACAAACTTAGGGAAGGGGATGCCCAACAAACAACCAAGGAAGGAGGATGTCCTGAACATACTTAACGAATACGGCATACCCTTAAACAAACTCATAGGATGGCTTCCTAATTATGAGAAACCAAAGGAACATACGAATAGGCTTAGATAGTTCACTATGATGGGCACCAAAGGAGCGGACAATGATTATTGGCCAAACCTAGGATTGCATCCAAATGCTTGGAACCCAAAGGAACCAAGACAAAACCTAGATAGAAACTAGGATGACATAACAATGATAAGAAATATAACAAACAACCAACTAAGCTTAGGTAGAACCTAGGATGGTATGTAGAGGATCGAACACAAATTTAACTCAAATTGGATGTAGATAAAACCTAGGATGACGTCCTAGTGATGAGAAAAAAGAGGATGAAACGACTAAACTTAGATTAAAACTAGGATAGTAACCCAATGATGGGTAACTAAAGGAACTAAGAATGAATAGAGATAGAACCAAGAATTATGGTCCAATGATGAGCAATCCAAAGAAAAAACAAATTAACTTAGATAACACCAAGAATGGAATCTCAATGATGTGAAACTAAACAAACTAAGAATGAAAATGAATTGAACTATGAATCGCATTCCAATGATGAGCAATATCAGGAACAATTGAGTATGTTTAGATAGAACCTAGGATGACATCCCGATTATGAGGTGAAGGATGAGGGATACCCTAAACAAACTTAAGGAAGTGGGATGCCCTAAACGATTCCCTTAATAAACTTAATGAAGGGAATTCTCTAGTCAAAGTCAAGGAAGGGTGATGCTCTAAGCAAATTCGAGTAAGTGGGATGCCGCTAAAAAGCCAATGGAAGAAGAACGTCGCATATGAACTTTAAGAAGGTGGATTCACTAGTAAGACTCATAAAAAGGGCAAGCCACAAACAAACTCTACCAAGGGGGATGACGAATCCAAACAAAAGCGGTTGTGCTAAAAAAGGTCAAGAAATGGAGTTGCGCTAAACAAATTATTGGATGGGGATGCCCTACTACATTAAAGGAAGTGGAAGTTTTCTAAGTAATCTTTAGGAAAGGGTATGCCCTAAAAGAATTGAAGGACGGTTGTTGGTCTGAACAAACTCTAGGAAAGCGAATGAATTACAAATCTCCATGAAGATGGGTGACCTAAGAAACTGAATGAAGGGTGATATGCAATAGTAAATCAAGGTAGTTTCATAGCCAATGAACAAGAATGTCCTAAAAAATATAGAGGAATGGGAATACCCTAATAACACTCGAGGAAAGAGGATACCCAAAAAGGGGAATACCGTAAATCAATTCAAGGTAGGGGATGCCCGAGAACAACTTAAGGAACGAGGACGTCCTTAACATAATCAAGGAATAATGCATACCCTTAAACAAATTCATAGAATGGTGTCCTAATTTTGAGAAACCAAAGGAACAGACGAATAAGCTTAGATAGTTCACAATGATTGGAAACCAAAGGAACAAACAATGAACATAGGCTGAACCTAGAATTGTATCCAAATGTTTGGAACCCAAAGGAACTAAGAACAAACCTTGATAGAAATGACATCCCAATGATGAGAAACATAACAAACAACCGAATAAGCTTAGGTAGAACCTAGGATGGTATCCAGACGATCAGACAAAAAAATAAAGTCAAATTGGAATTTAGAGAGAACTTAGGATGATGTTCTAGTTATGAGAAATCAAAGGAATAAACGAATCAACTTAGATTAAAACTAGAATAGTAACCCAATGACGGGTATCTACTAAGAATGAACAGAGATACAACCAAGAATTATGGTCGAATGATGAGCAATCCAAAGAAAAAACCAATTAGCTTAGATAGAACCAAGGATGGCATCTCAATGATGTGAAACTAAACAAACTAAGAATGAAAATGACTAGAACTATGAATGGCATGCCAATGATGAGCACTCTCGGGAACAAATGATTCTTTATATATAGAGCATAGGATGACATCCTGATTATGGGGTGAAGGACGAGGGATACCCTAAAAAAACTTACGGAAGTGGGATGCCCTAAACAATCCCCTTAATAAACTTAATGACGGGAATTCTCGAAACAAAGTCAAGGAAGGGGGATGCACTAAGAAAATTCAAGCAAGTGGGATGCCCCTAAAAAACCAATGGAGGAACAACATCGTAAATGAACTTTAAGAAGGCGGATTCACTAATAAGACTCAAAGAAAGGGCATGCCAGAAACAAACTCTTCTAAGGACGATGGCCAATCCCAACAAAAGTGGTTGTGCTAAAAAAACATCAAGAAATAGAGTTGCGGTAAAGAAACTAGTGGATAGGGATGCCCTACTACACTAAAGAAAGTGGAAGTCTACTAAGTAATTCCTAGGAAAGGGTATGCCCTCAAAGAATTGATGGAAGTTGGTTGACCTAAACAAACTCTATGAAAGGGAATGAATTAAAAATCTCCATGAAGAATGATGACCTATGAAACTCAAGGAAAGATGATGGACTAAAGTAAATCAAGGTAGTTTGACAGCCAAATGAACAGGAATGTTCTAAAAAAAGAGGAATGGGAATACACTACTTACACTCGAGGAAAGAGGATGCCCTAAAGAAACTGATCTGCCTTTTGGTTCTCCCCGAAAATGACCTTCCTTTTTTAAACCCATTTTGAAAGAACTTGAAAAAAGAATTAGAAAATTTAAAAACAAGTGTTTTCTAGTTCTAACAGTTTTAAAAGAACTCTTAAAAATGTATCCAACTCAATTATTTGGATTGAGAGAAGTATATGAATCTAGTGAAACTCAAAAACAAAAGGATTCGAAAATCAATAATAAGATGATTCACAAATTGTCTATTCAAATTCGATCTATGAATTGGACTCAATGAAGGGGATGCCCGAAAACAACTAAAGGAAGGAGGATGTCCTTAACATACTAAAGGAATACGGTGTACCCTTAAAAAAATTCTTAGGATGGTGTTCTAATGATGAGAAACAAAATGAACATACGAATAAGCTTCGATAATTCACAATGGAGGGAAACGAAAAGAACGAACAATGAACATAGGCCGAACCTAGGACTCCATCAAATTGTTTGGAACTCAAAGGGACTAAGAACAAACCTTCATAGAAACTAGGATGACATCACAATGATGAGAAACATAACAAACAACCAACTAAGCTTAGGTAGAACCTAGGATGGTATGCAAACTCTCGGACACAAAATTAACTCAAATTTGATATAGATAGAAGCTAAACAAACTAAGAATGAAAATGAATAGAAGAATGAATGGCATTCCAATGATGAGCAATCTCGAGAACAAATGATCATGTTTAGATAGAACCTAGGATGATATCCTGATTATGGGGTGAAGGACGAGGGATACCCTGAACAAACTTCAAGAAGTGGGATGCCCTAAACAATCCCCTTAATAAACTTAATGAGGGGAATTCTCTAAACAAAGTCAAGGAAGGGGGATGCACTAAGCAAATTCAAGCAAGCGGGATGCCTTTACAAAACCAATAGAAGAACAACATCGTAAACGAACTTTAAGAATGCGCATTTACTAATAAGACTGAAAGAAAGGGCATGCAACAAACAAACTCTACTAAGGATGATGGCCAAGCCCAACAAAAGTGGTTGTGCTAAAACAATATCAAGAAATGGAGTTGCGCTAAAGAAACTACCGGATAGGGATGCCCTACTACACTAAAGGAAGTGGGAGTATGCTAAGTAATCACTAGGAAAGGGTACACCCTCAAGGAATTGAAGCAAGTTGGTTGGCCTAAACAAACTCTAGGAAAGGGAATGAATTAAAAATCTCCATATAGATGAATGACCTAAGAAACTTAAGGAAAGATGAGGGACTAAAGTAAATCAAGGTAGTTTGAGAGCCAAATGAGCAGGAATGTTGTAAAAAAAATAAAGGAATGGGAATACCATAATAACACTCCAGGAAAGAGGATGCCCTATATAAACTCAATGAAGGGGAATACCCTAAACAAACTCAAGGAAGGGGATGCCCGAAAACAACTCAAGGAAGGAGGATGTCCTCAACATACTAAAGGAATAGGGTGTCCCCTTTAAAAAATTCATAGGATGGTATTCTAATGATGAGAAACAAAAGGAACATATGAATAAGCTTCGATAATTCACAATGAGGGGAAACCAAAGGAACGAACAATGAACATAGGCCAAACCTAGGCCTCCATCGAATTGTTTGGAAACCAAAGGGACTAAGAACAAAACTTTATAGAAACTAGGATGACATCACAATGATGAGAAACATAACAAACAACCAACTAAGCTTAGGTAGAACCTAGGATGGTATTCAAACGATCGAACACAAGATTAACTCAAATTGGATATAGATAGAACCTAGGATGGCATCTCAATGATGTGGAACTAAACAAAAAAAGAATGAAAATGAATGGCATTCCAATGATGAGCAATCTCGAGAACAAATGATCATGTTGAGATAGAACGTAGGATGACATCTCGATTATGGGGTGAAGGACGAGGGATACCCTGAACAAACTTCAAGAAGCGGGATACCCAAAACAATCCCCTTAATAAACTTAATGAGGGGAATTCTCTAATTAATGTCAAGGAAGGGGGATGCACTAAGCAAATTCAAGCAAGCGGGATGCCCTTAAAAAGCCAATGGAAGAACAACATCGTAAATGAACTTTAAGAAGGCGGATTCACTAATAAGACTCAAAGAAAGGGTATGCCACAAACAAACTCTACTAAAGAGGATGGCCAATCCCAACAATAGTGGTTGTGCTAAAAAAACATCAAGAAATGGAGTTGTGCTAAAGAAACTACTGGATAGGGATGCCCTACTACACTAAAGGAGGTGGGAGTCTGCTAAGTAATCCCTAGGAAGGGTATGTCCTCAAAGAATTGAAGGAAGTTTGTTGGCTTAAACAAACTCTAGGAAAGGGAATGAATTAAAAATCTCCATGAAGAAACTCAAGGAAAGATGATGGACTAAAGTAAATCAAGGTAGTTTGATAGCCCAATGAACAAGAATGTTCTAAAAAAATAGAGGAATGGGAATCCCCTAATAACACTCATGGAAAGTAGATGCCCTAAATAAACTCAATGAAGGTACCCTAAACAAACTCAAGGAAGGGGATGCCTAAAAACAACTCAAGGAAGGAGGATGTCCTCAACATACTAAAGGAATAGGGTGTACCCTTACACAAATTCATAGGATGGTGTTCTAATGATGAGAAAAAAAATGAACATATGAATAATCTTCGATAATTCACTATGGAGGGAAAGTAAACGAACGAACAATGAACATAGGCCGAACCTAGGACTCCATCGAATTGTTTGGAACCCAAAGGGACTAAGAACAAACCTTTATAGAAACTAGGATGACATTACAATGATGAGAAACATAACAAATAACCAACTAAGCTAATGTAGAACCTAGGATGGTATGCTAACGATCGGACAAAAAATTAACTCAAATTGGATATAGATAAAACCTAGGATAGCATCTATATGATGTGAAATTACAAACTAAGAATGAAAATAAATAGAACTATGAATGGCATTCCAATGATGAACAATCTCGGGAACAAATGATTATGTTTAGATAGAACTTAGGATGACGTCTTGATTATAGGGTGAAGGACGAGGGATACCCTTAACAAACTTAAGGAAGTGAGATGGCCTAAACAATGCCCTTAATAAACTTAATGATGGGAATTATGTAAACAAAGTGAAGGTAGCGGAATGCTCTAAGTAAATTCGAGTAAGGAATGCCATTAAAAAGCCAATGGAAGAAAAATGTCGTAAATGAACATTAAGACGGGGGATTCTATAACACCTAGTACTAATGAATTAAATAGGCAATAATGATTATCTTTGTACTTAACATTAAGCATGCTTAATCAGATGTGAAAACTAGTTTAGTGCTAATCTTGTTTGATTATGAATTAAACTTTGATTAAGGTTAAGTGGGATTAGTTAATGATTTAATCATGTTTATTAGGTTCTTAGGGGCTGATTAGGGTTATGAAAACCTAAAGGACTAATGGGCAATTATGGGTTTTATTTTTTATAAAATGGAGGACTAAAGTGCAAAACTGGGAAATTGGAGTTAGTGGAATGCCACCTCCTACTTAGGTGGATTGGTGGCAGCCATGTGGGTTGTCACCTCGTGCTTGGTTTCATGGAGACCCCTTTATAAGGGTGCAACTCGTTTTCCACCATTTCACCTGCAGCAACTTGGGTTAGGGAGAGAATCAAGAGAGAGAAAGTGTAGATTTGAGGTAAGCAAGTTGTTTAATTTTGTAATTTTCGTTTATTTTGGTTCCTAATGGCATAAACATGTTTTAATTAAAAATCACAATTTATTAAGGATTAAAGTATTTTAACTTAAGTGTTTTATTAATGGTAAGATAAGCATAAATCTTCGTTTAATTTGGTTTGATTGAAAAATAGATTAGTAGACATGTGATTAATTAGGTTATTAGGACACTTGTGATTTGTCAATGGGTTAGGCTTTAAGAAAATCAAAACAATTAGTGTTTGATAAGTAATTAGGGAAATTAATATGCATTGTAAATATTGTTTAATTCAATTCAAATTTGATTAGAAAACCTATAGGTATATAGATTAGAGAATGTGAGAATTAAAAATTAGCAGCAGTAAACTGTATAAATTTTCATGGTTAGGAAATCTAAATGATGTTGTTTCATTTCAGTCCCTCGTAATAGGCAAAGATTGCCTAGTTAGAAGAAACACAAAAAGGAAGTCAATGTAAGGTAGGGAATTTTATGCTATCCCATAGTGTATCTGATTTCTTTCCTTGAAACATTTATTGGAAATTTCATGTCATTTCTATGATTTCATTAAATGTTTTAATGTGTCATTACATCTTGGTTTATTGTGTTGAAATGTTACATTGAGATTGGAACGCATATTGGTGTGGAGATACATGGTTCTGTGTTGTGGAAATGGTCTATGGTATAATCACGGATGATATTCATTGAATTGGTTTGTGGGAAGTGTCTATGTGGTGCTATAGGCATTATCTATTGATATATTGTTTATGTGGGATCGTGGGTCCTTGGGTGAAAGTCCTTAAAGCCCTCAAGGAAGAAACTCCAATGTGGGTGTATGGGGTTGGTCCTCCCCCTGGGTTTTAGTCCCTAAAGACACGAGGTTGGTCCTACCCTTGGGTATGAGTCCCAAAAGACACGGGGTATGACTTGGCCCTTGGGTGATTTCCCAGAATAGTCATTATTAAATTGATCGAGTATCTTATGGAACATGGATATTTGATGTGTAGATTGTTGGGAGTCAGCAGTTTATCAGTTGTGAAAGGATGGATGGAGAAAAGCAAGGATCCAAGTAGCAAACACATGCATACATGTTTGTCATGATTACACATTTGTTAACAGTCATAAAATGTTTATCATCCATGCTTTTAAACGTTTAATTCAAGGCTTATAAGGGTATGCTTTGGATTGTTATAAACTTTCCTACTGAGTTGTGAACTCACCCTATCCCTTCCACCTTTAGATGCAAGTCAGAAGACCTACGCAGGAAATAATGCTTGAGCAATGCTTTACTGTGATTGGATGTTGTTTGCTCAATTGAAAGTCTTTTGAGGCTTTGCCTTTGTATTAAATACTGAATCTCTTAGTAGGAATGATCTAATATATGTACTTGTTAGGTACACTTGTAGTAAGGGCTACCCATAGTGAACAATGAGGTTTTGGTATATGTAAATCAACGTAGTATAAGTTTATTTTAAGAAACGAACTATATTTTGTTAACTACAAGTTATAAAGTTTAATCTAGGATGTACTCTTTATAACAAGTTTTGCATATTCTCTTTTTGCTCAAAATAAAACAAGAACTCAACATTTAATTTTTTGAGAGCACTTATATTGTATTTGAGCTAAATAAACTACTGAGGGCATGCCACAAACAAACCCTACTAAGGACAATGGCCAATCCCAACAAAAGTGCTTGTGCTAAAAATACATCAAGAAATAGAGTTGCGCTAAATAAACTACTGGATAGGGATGCCCTACTACACTAAAGGAAGTGGGAGTCTGCTAAGTAATCCCTAGGAAAGGGTATGCCCTCAAGGAATTGAAGGAAGTTGGTTGTCCTAAACAAACTCTAGGAAAGGGAATGAATTAAAAATGTCCATATAGATGGGTGACCTAAGAAACTCAAGGAAAGATGAGGGACTAAAGTAAATCAAGGTAGTTTGAGAGCCCAATGAACAGGAATGTTGTAAAAAAAATAAAGGAATGGTAATACCCTAAAAACACTCTAGGAAAGAGGATGCCCTAAATAAACTCAATGAAGGGGATGCCCGAAAACAACTCAAGGAAGGAGGATGTCCTCAACATATTAAAGGAATAGGGTGTACCCTTAAACAAATACATAGGATGGTTTTAATGAAGAGAAACAAAAGGAACATACGAATAAGCTTCGATAATTCACAATGGAGGGAAACCAAATGAACGAACAATGAACATAGGTCGAACCTAGGACTCCATCGGATTATTTGAAACCCAAAGGGACTAAGAACAAACCTTTATAGAAACTAGGATGACATCACAATGATGAGAAACATAACAAACAACCAACTAAGCTTAGGTAGAACCTAGGATGGTATGGAGACGATCAGACACAAAATTAACTCAAATTGTATATAGATAGAACCTAGGATGGCATCTCAATGATGTGAAACTAAACAAACTAAGAATGAAAATGCATAGAACTATTGATGAGAATCAACAAGCATTCAAGGATCCATTGCATGTTCCAGTTGGGCCTATTACTAAAGAAGGATCTAAGAAGATCAAAGAAGCACTTAATGGGCTAATTCAAGAGATTTGGGCTGATTCTAACGCAGGACATTCCAAGTTTGGCCCCAAGGAAGATGAAGGTGTAATAAATTTAATCCAAGCTATTGAGGGCTAATCTGGCTTGATTGGGCATGATTTATGGCATGGATTAATGACTGATTCACTTTCCAGCTTCATATCAGTTATTTCCTATTCTAGAGCTTCTTAATTTTAGGCTTTTATTATTTAGAACGTTTTTTTAGCTATTTTCCTATTTTGGATATGCTAATTTCAAACCAAATCAACCTTTATTTAGGGTTTTAATATTTTGTAAGTTTTTCTCATGACATATAAATAGCACGCACTCATTGTAATAGGGGATAATTTTTATTGAATAAAAAATCAGAAAATGTGAGGCCTTGCTCTTCTTTTGGTTCTTCAAAAATTGTGAACTTATCAGGCATTCTTCCTTGTGGCGTTCAAACCTTATACTTTCGGTTTGTGATTCTATTGTAATCATTGGGTCAAGGTCTGTTATACTTTTGGTTCGCATTTCACTTCTAAATGTTGGGTCAAGGTTCTATCAAAAATCTGTATTTTAGATTCTTGGGCAATTATTCCAATACTGTTTGTTGGGTCTCAAATCGTGTCGATTGAGGTTCGCATAAACTATGAATGGCATTCAAATGATGAGCAATCTCTGGAACAAATTATTATGTTTAGATAGAACTTAGGATGACATCCTGATTATGGGGTGAAAGACGAGGGATAACCTAAAAAAACTTAGGGAAGTGGGATGCCCTAAACGATCCCCTTAATAAACTTAATGAGGGGAACTCTCTAAACAAAGTCAAGGAAGGGGGATGCACTAAGCAAATTAAGGCAAGCGGGATGCCCTTCAAAAACAAATGGAAGAACATCCTCGTAAATGAAATTTAAGAAGGCGGATTCACTAATTCATGCCACAAACAAACTCTACTAAGGACGATGGCCAATCCCAACAAAAGTGGTTGTGCTAAAACAACATCAAGAAATGGAGTTGCTCTAAAGAAACAATTGGATAGGGATGCCCTACTACACTAAAGGATGTGGGAGTCTGCTAAGTAATCCCTAGGAAAGGGTATGCCCTATAAAAATTGAAAGAGGTTGGTTGGCCTAAACAAACTCTAGGAAAGGGAATGAATTAAAAATCTCCATGAAGAGGGATGACCTAAGAAACTCAAGGAAAGATGAGGGACTAAAATAAATCAAGGTAGTTTGATAGCCCAATGGAATGGAATGTTCTAAAAAAAATAGAGTAATCGGAATACCCTAATAACACTCGAGGAAAGAGTATGCCCCAAATAAACTCAATGAACGGGAATACCTTAAACAAACTCGAGGAAAGGGATGCCTGAAAGCAACTCAAGGAAGGAGGATATCCTCAACAAACAAAAGGAATAGGGTGTACCCTTAAACAAATTCATAGGATGGTGTTCTAATGATGAGAAACAAAAGGAACATACGAATAAGCTTCGATAATTCCCAATGGAGGGAAACCAAACAAACAACAAACATAGGCCAAACCTAGGACTCCATAGAAAACTTTGGAACCCAAAGGGACTAAGAACAAACGTTTATAGGAACTAGGATAACATCACAATGATGAAAAACATAACAAACAACCAACTAAGCTTAGGTAGAACCTAGGATGGTATGCACAAGATCGAACACAAAATTAACTCAAATTGGATATGGATAGAACTTAGGATGGCATCTAAATGATGTGAAACTAAACAAACTAAGAATGAAAATGAATAGAACTATGAATGGCATTCCAATGATGAGCAATCTCGGGAACAAATGATTCTGTTTAAATAGAGCTTAGGATGACATTCTGATTATGGGGTCAAGGACGAGGGATACCCTACAAAAACGAAAGGAAGTGGGATGCCCTAAACGATTCCCTTAATAAACTTAATGAGGGGAATTCTCTAAACAAAGTCAAGGAAGGGGGATGCACTAAGAAAATCCAAGCAAGCGGGATGCCCTTAAAAAACCAATGGAAGAACAAAATCGTAAATGTACTTTAAGAAGGGGGATTCACTAATAAAATTCAAAGAAAGGGCACGCCACAAACAAACTCTACTAAGGACAATTGCCAATCCCAAAAAAAGTGGTTGTGCTAAAAAAACATCAAGAAATGGAGTTGCGCTAAAGAAACTACTGGATAGGGATGCCCTACTACACTAAAGGAGGTGGGAGTTTGCTAAGTAATCCCTAGGAAAGTGTATGCCCTCAAAGAATTGAGGGAACTTGGTTGGCTTAAACAAACTCTAGGAAAGGGAATGAATTAAAAATCTCCAAGAAGATGGATGACCTAAGAAACTAAAGGAAACATGCTGGACTAAAGTAAATCAAGGTAGTTTGATAGCCCAATGAACAGGAATGTTCTTAAAAAATAGAGGAATGGGCATACCCTAATAACACTCAAGGAAAGAGGATGCCCTAAATAAACTCAATGAAAAGGATACCCAAAACAAACGCAAGGAAGAGGATGCCCAAAAACAACTCAAGGAAGGAGGATGTCCTCAACATACTAAAGGAATAGGGTGTACCCTTAAACAAATTCATAGGATGTTGTTCTAAAGATGAGAAACAAAAGGAACATACGAAAAAGCCTTAATAATGCACAATGGAGGGAAACCAAATGAACGAACAATGAACATAGGCCAAACCTAGGACTCCATCAATTGTTTGGAACCAAAACGGACTAAGATCAAACGTTTATAGAAACTAGCATGACATCACAATGATGAGAAACATAACAAACAACCAACTAAGCTTAGGTAGAACCTAGGATGGTATGCACATGATCGGACACAAAATTAACTCAAATTGGATATAGATAGAACCTAGGATGGCATCTCAATGATGTGAAACTAAACAAACTAAGAATGAAAATGAATAGAACTATGAATGGCATTCCAATGATGAGCAATCTCGGGAACAAATATCTATGTTTATTTAGAACTAAGGATGACATTCTAATTATAGGGTAAAGGACGAGGGATACCCTAAAAAAACTTAAGGAAGTGGGATGCCCTAAATGATCCCCTTAATAAAATTAATGAGGGGAATTCTCTAAACAAAGTCAAGGAAAGGGGATGCACTATGCAAATTCAAGCAAGCGGGATGCCCTTAAGAAACCAATGGAAGAACATCATCTTAAATGAACCTTCGGAAGGCGGATTTAGTAATAAAAGGGCATGCCACAAACAAACTCTACTAAGGCGATTGCCAATCCCAACAAAAGTGGACGTGCTAAAAAAACCTCAGAAAATGGAGTTGCGCTAAACAAACTACTAGATGGGTATGCCCTAGCCAGACTAAAGGAATTGGGAGTGTTCTTAGTAATCCCTAAGAAAGGGTATGCCCTCAAGGAATTCAAGGAAGTTGGTTGGCCTAAACAAACTCTAGGAAAGGAAATGAATTAAAAATCTCCATGAAGATGGATGACCTAAGAAACTCAAGGAAAGATGATGGACTATATCAGGAAAGTTTGATAGCCCAATGAACAACAATTTTCTTTAAAAAATAGAGGAATAGGAATACCCTAATAACACTCGAGGAAAGAGGATGCCCTAAATAAACTCAATGAAGAAGAATACCCTAAACAAACTCAAGGAAGGGGATGCCCGAAAGAACCTCAAGGAAGGAGGATATCCTCAACATACTAAAGGAATGGGGTGTACCCTTAAACAAATTCATAGGAAGGTGTTCTAGTAATGAGAAACAAAAGGAACATACGAATAAGCTTCGATAATTCACAATGGAGGGAAACCAAACAAACGAACAATGAACATAGGCCAAACCTAGGACTCCATCGAAAACTTTGGAACCTAAAGGGACTAAGAACAAACCTTTATAGAAACTAGGATGACATCACAACGATGAGAAACATAAGAAACAACCAACTAAGCTTAGGTAAATCCTAGGATGGTATGCAGACGACTGGACACAAAATTATCTCAAATTGGATATAGATAGAACCTAGGATGGCATCTCAATGATGTGAAACTAAACAAATTAAGAATGAAAATGAATTGAACTTTGAATGGCATTCCAATGATGAGCAATCTAGGGAACAAATGATTCTGTTTAGATAGAGCTTAGGATGACATCCTGATTATGGGGTGAAGGACGAGGGATACCCTAAACGATCCCCTTAAAAAATTTAAAGAGGGGAATTCTCTAAACAAAGTCAAGGAAGGGGGATGCACTAAGCAAATTCAAGCAAGCGGGATGCCCTTAAAAAACCAATGGAAAAACATCATCGTAAATGAACTTTAAGAAGGCGGATTTACTAATAAGACTCAAAGAAAGGGCATGCCACAAACAAACTCTACCAATAGGGTGGCCCAATCCCAACAAAAGCGGTCGTGCTAAAAAAACCTCAAAAAATGGAGTTGCACTAAACAAACTACTAGATGGGTATGCCCTACTAGACTAAAGTAATTGGGAGTCTACTTAGTAATCCCTTGGAAAGGGTATGCCCTCAAAGAATTGAAGGAAGTTGGTTGGCCTACACAAACTCTAGGAAAGGGAATGAATTAAAAATCTCCATGAAGAACGATGACCTAAGAAACTCAAGGAAAGATGAGGGTAGTTTGATAGCCCAATGGACAGGAATGTTGTAAAAAATTTGAGGAATGGGAATACCCTAATAACACTCCAGGAAAGAGGATGCCCTAAATAAACTCAATGAAGGGGAATACCCTAAACAAACTCAAGGAAGGGGATGCCCGAAAGCAACTCAAGGAATAGGGTGTACCCTTAAACAAATTCATAGGATGGTGTTCTAATGATGAGAAACGAAAGGAACATACGAATAAGCTTTGATAATTCACAATGAAGGGAAACCAAACAAACGAAAAATGAACATAGGCCGACCCTAGGACTCCATTGAAAACTTTGGAACCTAAAGGGACTAAGAACAAACCTTTATAGAAACTAGGATGACATCACAATGATGAGAAACATAAGAAACAACCAACTAAGCTTAGGTAGAACCAAACATAGAACACTGAACATAGGCATATTCACAAATAAGACTCATAGAAAGGGCATGCCACAAACAAAGTCTACCTACTAGACTAAACGAAGTGGGAGTCTACTAAGTAATCCATACGAAAGGAACATACGAATAAGCTTAGATAGTTCACAATGATGGGAAAAAAAGGAACGAAAATTGAAAATAGGCCGAACCTAGGATTGCATCCAAATGCTTGGATCCCAAAGGAACTAAGAGCAAACCTAGGTAGAAACTACGGTGACATCACAATTATGAGAAACATAACAAACAACCAACTAACCTTAGGTGGAACCTAAGATGGTATGCAAACAATCCGAAACAAAATTAACTCAAATTGGATATAGATAGAACCTAGGATAAAGTCCTAGGGATAAAAAAATAAGAGGAACAAACAAATAAACGTAGATTAAAACTAGGATAGTAACCTAATGACGGGTAACTAAAGGAATGAAGAATGAACAGATATAGAACCAAGAGTTATGGTCTAGTGATGAGCAATCAAAAGAACCAACGAATTAGCTTATATAGAACCCAGGATGGCATCTCAATGATGTGAAACTAAACAAACTAAGAATGAAAATGAATAGAACTATGAATGGCATTCCAATGATGAGCAATCTCGGGAACAAATGATTATGTTTAGATAGAACTTAGGACGACATCTTGATTATGGGGTGAAGGACGAGGCATACCCTAAAAAAACTTACGCAAATGGGATGCCCTAAACGATCCCCTTAATAAACTTAATGAGGGGAATTCTCTAAACAAAGTCAAGGAAGGGGGATGCACTAAGCAAATTCAAGCAAGCGGGATGCCCTTAAAAAACCAATGGAAGGACAACATCGTAAATGAACTTTAGGAAGGCGTATTCAAAAATAAGACTCATAGAAAGAGCATGCCACAAACAAACTCTACCGATGGGGAGGCCCAATCCCAACACAAGCGGTTGTGCTAAAAAAACCTCAAAAAATGGAGTTGCGCTAAACTAACTACTAGATGGCTCTGCTCTACTAGACTAAAGGAAGTGGGAGTCTGCTAAGTAATCCATACGAAAGGAACATACGAATAAGCTTAGATAGTTCACAATGATGGGAAAAAAAAGGAACGAAAATTGAATATAGGCCGAACCTAGGATTGCATCCAAATGCTTGGATCCCAAAGGAACTAAAAGCAAAATTAGGTAGAAACTACGGTGACATCACAATGATGAGAAACATAACAAACAACCAACTAAGCTTAGGTGGAACCTAAGATGGTATGCAGACAATCCGAAACAAAATTAACTCAAATTGGATATAGATAGAACCTAGGATAAAGTCCTAGTGATAAAAAATAAGAGGAACAAACGAATAAACGTAGATTAAAACTAGGATAGTAACCCAATGACGGGTAATTAAGGAATGAAGAATCAACAGATATAGAACCAAGAGTTATGGTCTAGTGATGAGCAATCAAAAGAACCAACGAATTAGCTTATATAGAACCCAGGATGGCATCTTAATGATGTGAAACTAAACAAACTAAGAATGAAAATGAATAAAACTATGAATGGCATTCCAATGATGAGCAATCTCGGGAACAAATGATTATGTTTAGATAGAACTTAGGACGACATCTTGATTATGGAGTGAAGGAGGAGGCATACCCTAAAAAAACTTAAGCAAATGGCATGCCCTAAACGATCCCCTTAATAAACTTAATGAGGGGAATTCTCTAAACAAAGTCAAGGAAGGGGGATGCTCTAAGCAAATTCGAGTAAGTCGGATGCCCTTAAAAAGCCAATGGAAGAAGAATGTTGTAAATGAACATCAAGAAGGGGTAGTCACTAATAAGACTCATAGAAAGGGCATGCCACAAAGAAAGTCTACCAAGGGGGATGCCCAATCCCAACAAACGTGGCTGTGATAAGCAAACTACTGGATAGAGATGCCCTACTACACTAAGGAAGTGGGTGTCTTCTTAGTGCCCTTGGAAAGGGTATCCCTAAAAGAATTGAAGGAAGGTTGTTGGTCTAAAAAAACTCTTAGGAAAGGGAATGAGCTAAAAATTTCCATGAAGATGGATGACCTAAGAAACTGGAGGAAGGGTGATGGACTAAAGTAAATCAACGTAGTTTGATAGGCCAATGAACAGAAATGTCCTAAAAACGTAGAGGAATGGACAAACCCTTATAACTCTAGAGGAAAGAGGATGCGTTAAATAAACTCAATGAAGGGGATGCCCGAAAACAACTCAAGGAAGGAGGATGCCCTGAAGATACTCAAGGAATAGTGCATACGCTTAAACAAACTCATAGGATGGAATGCTCATTATGAGAAACAAAAGGAAAATACGAATAACCATAGATAACTCAAAATGATGGGAAACCAAAGAAATGAACAATGAACATATGCTGAACCTAAGATTGGATCAAAATGTTTGGAACCCAAAGGCACTAAGAACAAACCTAGATAGAAACTAGGATGAAATCATAATGATGAGAAACATAACAAACAATCAACTAAGCTTAGGTAGAACCTAGGATGGTATGCAGACGATCGAACACAAAATTAACTCAAATTGGATATAGATAGAACCTATGATGGCGTCCTAGTTATGAGAAATAAGAGGGAACAAACAAATAAACTCAATTAAAACCAGTATAGTAACCCAGTGAAGGGTAACTAAAGGAACTAAGAATAAACAGAGATAGAGCCAAGAATTATGGTCCAATGATGAGCAATCAAAAGAACAAACGAATTAGCTTAGAGAGAACATAGGATGGCATCTCAATGATGTGAAACTAAACAAACTAAGAATGAAAATGAATAGAACTATGAATGGCGTTCCAATGATGAGAAATCTCGGGAACAAATGATTATGGGGTGAAGGACGAAGGATACCCTAAACAAACTTAAGGAAGTGGGATGCCCTAAATGATTCCCTTAATAAACTTAATGAAGGCAATTCTCTAAACAAAGTCAAGGAAGAGGGATTCTCTAAGCAAATTCGAGTAAGCGGGATGCCCATGAAAAAAGCCAATGGAAGAAGAACGTCGAAAATGAACATTAAAAAGGGGGATTCACTAATAACAGTCATAGATGGGGATGCCACAAACAAACTCTAGCAAGGGGGATGCCCAATCCAAACAAAAGTGGTTGTGCTAAAAAACCTCAAGAAATGGAGTAGTGCTAAAAAAAAACTAATTGATGGGGATGCCCTACTACACTACAGGAAGAGGGAATTTGCTAAGTAATCCCTAGGAAAGAGTATGCCCTTAAAGAATTAAAGGAAGTTGGTTGGTCTAAACAAACTCTAGGAAAGGGAATCAATTAAAAATCTCCATGAAGATGGATGACCAAAGAAATTGAGGGAAGGGAATGTCCTAAAAAAAATAGAGGAATGGGAATAACCTAATAACACTCAAGGAAAGAGGATTCCCTAAATAAACTCAATGAAGGAGAATACCCTAAACAAACTTAAGGAAGAGGATGCCCGAAAACAACTCAAGCAAGGAGGATGGCGTACCTTTAAACAAACTCATAGGATGGCATCCTAATTATGAGAAACCAAAGGAACATACGAATAAGCTTAGATAGTTCATAATGATGGGAAACCAAAGGAACAAACAATGAACATAGGTCGAACCTAGGATTGCATCCAAATGTGTCAAAAAGGAAGTAAGAACAAACCTAGATAGAAAGTAGGATAACATCACAATGACAAGAAACATAACAAACAAAATTAAAACTAGGATATAGATTGAAACTGAGCTTTGGTAGAACCTAGGATGGTATGCAGACGATCGGACACAAAAATAATTCAAATTGGATATAGATTGAACCTAGGATGATGTCCTAGTGATGAGAAATAAGAGGGAACAAACGAATAAACTTAGATTAAAACTAGGATAGTAACCGAAAGACGGGTAACTAAAGGAACTAATAATGAACAGAGATAGAACCAAGAATTATGGTCCAATGATGAGCAATCAAAAGAACAGACGATTTAGCTTAGATAAAACCTGGGATGGCTTTTCAACGATGTGAAATTAAACAAACTAAGAATGAAAATGAATAGAACTATGAATGGCATTCCAATGATGAGGAATCTCGAGAACAAATGATTATGTTTAGATAGAACATAGGATGACATCCTGATTATGGGGTGAAGGACGAAGGATACCCTAAACCAACTTAAGGAAGTGGGATGCCCTAAAGGATGCCCTTAATAAACTTAATGAAGGCAATTCTCTAAACAAAGTCAAGGAAGAGGGATTCTCTAAGCAAATTCGAGTAAGCGGGATGCCCATGAAAAAAGCCAATGGAAGAAGAACGTCGAAAATGAACATTAAAAAGGGGGATTCACTAATAACAGTCATAGATGGGGATGCCACAAACAAACTCTAGCAAGGGGGATGCCCAATCCAAACAAAAGTGGTTGTGCTAAAAAACCTCAAGAAATGGAGTAGTGCTAAAAAAAAAACTAATTGATGGGGATGCCCTACTACACTACAGGAAGAGGGAATTTGCTAAGTAATCCCTAGGAAAGAGTATGCCCTTAAAGAATTAAAGGAAGTTGGTTGGTCTAAACAAACTCTAGGAAAGGGAATCAATTAAAAATCTCCATGAAGATGGATGACCAAAGAAATTGAGGGAAGGGAATGTCCTAAAAAAAAATAGAGGAATGGGAATAACCTAATAACACTCAAGGAAAGAGGATTCCCTAAATAAACCTAATGAAGGGGAATACCCAAAACAAACTAAGGAAGGAATGCCAAAAACAACTCAAGGAAGGAGGACGTCCTGAACGTACCCAAGGAATAGTGCATACGCTTAAGAAAAACTCATAGGATGGCGTCCTAATTATCAGAAACCAAAGGAACATATCAATAAGCTTAGATAGTTCACAATGATGGGAAACCGAAGGAACGAACAATGAACATAGGCCGAACCTAGGATTAGATCCTAATGTTTGAACCCAAAGGCACTAAGTACAAACCTAGATAGAAACTAGGAAGATATCACAATGACGAGTAACATAACAAACAATCAACTAATCTTAGGTAGAACCTAGGATGGTACGTAGACGATCAAACACAAAATTAACTCAAATTGGATATAGAACCTAGGATGACATCCTAGTGATGAGAAATAAGAGGGAACAAATGAATAAACTCATATTAAAACTAGGATAGCAACCGAATGACGGGTAACTAAAGGAACTAAGAATAAACAGAGATAGAACCAAGAATTATGGTCCAATGATGAGCAATCAAAAGAACAAATGAATTAGCTTAGAACCTAGGATGGCATCTCAACGACGTGAAACTAAACAAACTAAGAATGAAAATGAATAGAACTATGAATGGTGTTCCAATGATGAGGAATCTCGGGAACACATGATTATGTTTAGATAGAACATAGGATGACATCCTGATTATGGGGTGAAGGACGAAGGATACCCTAAACCAACTTAAGGAAGTGGGATGCCCTAAAGGATGCCCTTAATAAACTTAATGAAGGGAATTCTCTAAACAAAGTCGAGGAAGGGGGATGCTCTAAGCAAATTCGAGTAAGTGGGATGCCCTTAAAAAGCCAATGGAAGAAGAACGTTGTAAATGAACATTAAGAAGGGGGATTCACTAATAAGACTCATAGAAAGGGCATGCCACAAACAAACTCTACCAAGGGGGATGCCCAATCTCAACAAAAACGGTTGAGCTAAAAAACCTCAAGAAATGGAGTTGCGCTAAACAAACTACTAGATGGGGATGTCCTACTACACTAAAGGAAGTGGGAGTCTGCTAAGTAATCCCTAGGAAAGGGTATGCCCTAAAAGAATTGAAGGAAGTTGGTTGGTCTAAACAAACTCTAGGAAAGGGAATGAATTAAAAATCTCCATGAAGATGGATGACCTAAGAAACTGAAGGAAGCGTGATGGACTAAAGTAAATCAAGGTAGTTTGATAGCCCAATGAACAGGAATGCCCTAAAAAAATAGTGGAATGGGAATACCCTTATAACACTCAAGGAAAGAGGATGCCCTAAATAAACCTAATGAAGGGGAATACCCAAAACAAACTCAAGGAAGGAATGCCAAAAAACAACTCAAGGAAGGAGGACGTCCTGAACGTACCCAAGGAATAGTGCATACGCTTAAGAAAAACTCATAGGATGGCGTCCTAATTATCAGAAACCAAAGGAACATATCAATAAGCTTAGATAGTTCACAATGATGGGAAACCGAAGGAACGAACAATGAACATAGGCCGAACCTAGGATTAGATCCTAATGTTTGAACCCAAAGGCACTAAGAACAAACCTAGATAGAAACTAGGATGATATCACAATGACGAGTAACATAACAAACAATCAACTAATCTTAGGTAGAACCTAGGATGGTATGTAGACGATCAAACACAAAATTAACTGAAATTGGATATAGAACCTAGGATGACATCCTAGTGATGAGAAATAAGAGGGAACAAATGAATAAACTCAGATTAAAACTAGGATAGCAACCCAATGACGGGTAACTAAAGGAACTAAGAATAAACAGAGATAGAACCAAGAATTATGGTCCAATGATGAGCAATCAAAAGAACAAATGAATTAGCTTAGAACCTAGGATGGCATCTCAACGACGAGAAACTAAATAAACTAAGAATGAAAATGAATAGAGTTATGAATGGTGTTCCAATGATGAGGAATCTCGGGAACACATGATTATGTTTAGATAGAACATAGGATGACATCCTGATTATGGGGTGAAGGACGAAGGATACCCTAAACCAACTTAAGGAAGTGGGATGCCCTTAATAAACTTAATGAAGGGAATTCTCTAAACAAAGTCGAGGAAGGGGGATGCTCTAAGCGAATTCCAGTAAGTGGGATGCCCTTAAAAAGCCAATGGAAGAAGAACGTTGTAAATGAACATTAAGAAGGGGGATTCACTAATAAGACTCATAGAAAGGGCATGCCACAAACAAACTCTACCAAGGGGGATGCCCAATCTCAACAAAAATGGTTGAGCTAAAAAACCTCAAGAAATGGAGTTGCGCTAAACAAACTACTAGATGGGGATGTCCTACTACACTAAAGGAAGTGGGAGTCTGCTAAGTAATCCCTAGGAAAGGGTATGCCCTAAAAGAATTGAAGGAAGTTGGTTGGTCTAAACAAACTCTAGGAAAGGGAATGAATTAAAAATCTCCATGACGATGGATGACCTAAGAAACTGAAGGAAGCGTGATGGACTAAAGTAAATCAAGGTAGTTTGATAGCCCAATGAACAGGAATGCTCTAAAAAAATAATGGAATGGGAATACCCTTATAACACTCAAGGAAAGAGGATGCCCTAAATAAACCTAATGAAGGGGAATACCCAAAACAAACTCAAGGAAGGAATGCCAAAAAACAACTCAAGGAAGGAGGACGTCCTGAACGTACCCAAGGAATAGTGCATACGCTTAAGAAAAACTCATAGGATGGCGTCCTAATTATCAGAAACCAAAGGAACATATCAATAAGCTTAGATAGTTCACAATGATGGGAAACCGAAGGAACAAACAATGAACATAGGCCGAACCTAGGATTAGATCCTAATGTTTGAACCCAAAGGCACTAAGAACAAACCTAGATAGAAACTAGGATGATATCACAATGACGAGTAACATAACAAACAATCAACTAATCTTAGGTAGAACCTAGGATGGTATGTAGACGATCAAACACAAAATTAACTCAAATTGGATATAGAACCTAGGATGACATCCTAGTGATGAGAAATAAGAGGGAACAAATGAATAAACTCATATTAAAACTAGGATAGCAACCGAATGACGGGTAACTAAAGGAACTAAGAATAAACAGAGATAGAACCAAGAATTATGGTCCAATGATGAGCAATCAAAAGAACAAATGAATTAGCTTAGAACCTAGGATGGCATCTCAACGACGTGAAACTAAATAAACTAAGAATGAAAATGAATAGAACTATGAATGGTGTTCCAATGATGAGGAATCTCGGGAACACATGATTATGTTTAGATAGAACATAGGATGACATCCTGATTATGGGGTGAAAGACGAAGGATACCCTAAACCAACTTAACGAAGTGGGATGCTCTTAACAAACTTAATGAAGGGAATTCTCTAAACAAAGTCGAGGAAGGGGGATGCTCTAAGCAAATTCCAGTAAGTGGGATGCCCTTAAAAAGCCAATGGAAGAAGAACATTGTAAATGAACATTAAGAAGGGGGATTCACTAATAAGACTCATAGAAAGGGCATGCCACAAACAAACTCTACCAAGGGGGATGCCCAATCTCAACAAAAATGGTTGAGCTAAAAAAACCTCAAGAAATGGAGTTGCGCTAAACAAACTACTAGATGGGGATGTCCTACTACACTAAAGGAAGTGGGAGTCTGCTAAGTAATCCCTAGGAAAGGGTATGCCCTAAAAGAATTGAAGGAAGTTGGTTGGTCTAAACAAACTCTAGGAAAGGGAATGAATTAAAAATCTCCATGAAGATGGATGACCTAAGAAACTGAAGGAAGCGTGATGGACTAAAGTAAATCAAGGTAGTTTGATAGCCCAATGAACAGGAATGCCCTAAAAAAATAGTGGAATGGGAATACCCTTATAACACTCAAGGAAAGAGGATGCCCTAAATAAACCTAATGAAGGGGAATACCCTAAACAAACTCAAGGAAGGAATGCCAAAAAACAACTCAAGGAAGGAGGACGTCCTGAACGTACCCAAGGAATAGTGCATACGCTTAAGAAAAACTCATAGGATGGCATCCTAATTATCAGAAACCAAAGGAACATATCAATAAGCTTAGATAGTTCACAATGATTGGGAAACCGAAGGAACGAACAATGAACATAAGCCGAACCTAGGATTAGATCCTAATGTTTGAACCCAAAGGCACTAAGAACAAACCTAGATAGAAACTAGGATGATATCACAATGACGAGTAACATAACAAACAATCAACTAATCTTAGGTAGAACCTAGGATGGTATGTAGACGATCAAACACAAAATTAACTCAAATTGGATATAGAACCTAGGATGACATCCTAGTGATGAGAAATAAGAGGGAACAAACGAATAAACTCAGACTAAAACTAGGATAGCAACCCAATGACGGGTAACTAAAGGAACTAAGAATAAACAGAGATAGAACCAAGAATTATGGTCCAATGATGAGCAATCAAAAGAAAAAATGAATTAGCTTAGATAGAACCTAGGATGACATCTCAACAACGTGAAACTAAACAAACTAAAAATGAAAATGAATAGAACTATGAATGGCGTTCTAATGATGAGGAATTTCGGGAATACATGATTATGTTTAGATAGAACCTAGGATGACATCCTGATTATGGGGTGAAGGATGATGGATACCCTAAACCAACTTAAGGAAGTGGGATGCCCTTAATAAACTTAATGAAGAGAATTCTCTTAACAAAGTCAAGCAAGGGGGATGTTCTAAGCAAATTCGAGTAAGCGGGATGGCCTTGAAAATCTAATGGAAGAAGAACATTGTAAATGAACATTAAGAAGGGGGATTCACTAACAAGACTCATAGAAAGGGCATGCAACAAACAAACTCCAAGGGGGATGCCCAATCCCAACAAAAATGGTTCTGCTAAAAAACCTCAAGAAATGGAGTTGCACTAACAAACTACTGGATGGGGATGCCCTACTTAAAGGAAGTGGGAGTATGCTAAGTAATCCCTAGGAAATGGTATGCCCTAAAAGAATTGAAGGAAGTTGGTTAGTCTAAACAAACTCTAGGAAAGGGATTGAATTAAAAATCTTCATGAAGATGGATGACGTAAGAAACTGAAAGAAGGGTGATGGACTAAGTAAATCAAGGTAGTTTGATAGCCCAATGAACATGAATATCCTATTAAAAAAAAAAATAGAGGAATGGGAATACCCTTATAGCACTCAAGGAAAGAGGATGCCCTAAATAAACTCAATGAAGGGGAATACCCTAAACAAACTTAAGGAAGGGGATGCCCGAAAACAACTCAAGGAAGGAGGATGTCCTGCACATGCTCAAGGAATAGGGATTACCCTTAAACAAACTCAAGAAAGGGAGATGTGCTAAACATACTGAAGGATGCAGGTATAACATATACAAACGCAAGGAATAGGAATTCTACAAAGAAAGGGATGGGGAGGAGGAGATGCCTTAATAACATTGAAGAAAAGGGGATGATCTAAACATAGATAAGGAAGGTGGATGCCATAAATTAATTGAATGAAGGGGGATGTTTTAAACAAAATAATGGAAAAAGATGCCTTAATAAGATTCGATTAAATCACATTCCCTAAATGAACTAAAGGAAGGTTCATGCATTAAAGAAACACAAAAGATGAGGTTGCCCTAAATAAACTCTACGATGGAGGATGCCCTAAACAAATTCAAAAGAAGGCGTTGCCGTTAGGAAACTCATGGAAGGTGTGTTTCACTTCTGCTTCGGTCTTCGATCTTAAGTCTTTCTTGGGAGTTCCACTCTGTATCAGGTATTCTACTTCTAGGTTTCTCGGGTTCCACCCTTTGTTAAGGTGCTTCGGGCCCTTTGGTTCCTTTGGACAAAGGAAAGGGGAAAAAACTAGCATAACCTATCGAAGGGCTAATACAATAATAGCCCTTTAGCTCTTATGCTCATTATCCTAGGCAATATGATTTGCACTTTAGGGCATCCTCAAGATATGTTTTCAAATACTGCTATACAATTACAACCCGTCTTTGCTCAATGGATACAAAACACCCATGCCCTAGCACACGCTAATAAGACTCAAGAATGGGGGTTGCCTTAAATATAATCAAATGGTGATGCCATAAGTAACTCTAAGAATCGGGTTGTCCTAAACAAACTCTAGGAAGGGGGATGCACCAAAAAAATTCCCAAGGAAGAGGGCACAAACACTAAACAAACTCAAGGAATAGATATTCTACAAAGAAACTAAGGGACAATGGGATGTCTTAATAAGACTCAAGGAAGGGGGATGCCCTAAACAAAGACATGGAAGGAGAAGGTTGTAAACAAACTCAAAGAAGGGGATGTGCTAACAAGACTCAATGAAGTGGGATGCCCAAAAATTTGAAACCAAATGAACTAAAATTAAGCACAGATAGAACCTAGGATGATATCTCAATGATGAGAAACTAAAAGAACAAAGAAATAAGCTTAGGAAAACCTTAGGAAGTTAGAATGACCAACGACAGAACCTAGGACGGCATCCTAATTATGAGAAACCAAAGGAACATACAAATAAGCTTAGATAGTTCACAATGATAGGAAACCAAAGGAACGAACAATGAACATAGGCTAAACCTAGGACTGCATCCAAATGTTTGGAAATGAGAAACAAAGGAACATACGAATAAGCTTAGGTAGTTCACAATGGTGGGAAACCAAAGGAATGAACAATGAACATAGGTCGAACCTAGGATTGCATCCAAATGTTTAGAACCCAAAGGAACTAAGAACAAACCTAGATAGAAACTAAGATGACGTCACAATGATGAGAAACATAACAAACAACCAACTAAGCTTAGGTAGAACCTAGGATGGTATGCAGATGATCGGACACAAAATTAACTCAAATTGGACATAGATAGAACCTAGGATGACGTCCTAGTGATGAGAAATAAGAGGGAACAAATGAATAAACTCATATTAAAACTAGGATAGTAACCCAATGACGGGTAACTAAATGAACTAACAATGAACAAAGATAGAACCAAGAATTATGGTCCAATGATGAGCAATCAAAAGACAAACGAATTAGCTTAGATAGAACCTAGGATGACATCTCAACGATGTGAAACTAAACAAACTAAGAATGAAAATGAATAGAACAATGAATGGTGTTTCAATGATGAGGAATCTCGAGAACAAATGATTATGTTTAGATAGAACATAGGATGACATCCTGATTATGGGGTGAAGGACGAAGGATACCCTAAACCAACTTAAGGAAGTGGGATGCCCTTAATAAACTTGATGAAGGGAATTCTCTAAACAAAGTCAAGGAAGGGGGATGCTCTAAGCAAATTCGAGTAAGCAGGATGCCCTTAAAAAGCCAATGGAAGAAGAACGTCGTAAATGAATATTAAGAAGGGGGATTCACTAATAAGACTCATAGAAAGGGCATGCCACAAACAAACGCTACCAAGGGGGATGCCCAATCCCATCAAAATCAGTTGTGCTAAAAAACCTCAAGAAATGGAGTTGCGCTAAACAAACTACTAGATGGGGATGCCCTACTACACTAAAGGAAGTGGGAGTCTGCTAAGTAATCCCTAGGAAAGGGTATGCCCTAACAAAATTGAAGGAAGTTGGTTGGTCTAAACAAACTCTAGGAAATGGAATGAATTAAAAATCTCCATGAAGATGGATGACCTAAGAAACTGAAGGAAGGGTGATGGACTAAAGTAAATCAAGGTAGTTTGATAGCCCAATGAATAGGAATGTCCTAAAAAAAATAGAGGAATGGGAATACCCTAATAGCACTTGAGGAAAGAGGATGCCCTCAATAAACTCAATGAAGGGGAATACCCTAAACAAACTTAAGGAAGGGGATGCCCAAAAAACAATTCAAGGAAGGAGGATGTCCTGAACATACTCAAGGAATAGGGCATACCCTTAAACAAACTCAAGAAAGGGGGATGTGCTAAACATACTCAAGGATGTGGGCATAACCTAAACAAATGCAAGGAATTGCTACAAAGAAACTATGGGATGGGTAGGAGGAGATGCCTTAATAACATTGAAGAAAATGGGATGATCTAAACATAGATTAGGAAGGTGGATGCCATAAATTAACTGAATGAAGGGGGACGCCTTAAACAAAATAATGGAAAAAGATGCCTTAATAAGACTCGATGAAATCACATTCCCTAAATGAACTCAAAGAAGGTCCATGCATTAAAGAAACAAAAAAGATGAGGTTGCCCTATATAAACTCAACGATGGAGGATGCCCTAAAACAACTCAAAAAAAGGCATTGCCATTAGGAACTTCATGGAAGGGGAATGCGCTAAGAAGACTCAAGGATGGGGGTTCCCTTAAACATAATCAAATGAGGGGATGCCATAAGTAACTCTAAGTATTAGGTTGCCCTAAACAAACTCTAGGAAGGGGGATGCACTAAAAAAATTCTCAAGGAAGAGGGCACAAACACTAAACAAACTCGAGGAATAGATATTCTATAAAGAAACTAAGGGATAGTGGGACGTCTTAATAAGACTCAAGGAAGGGGGATGCCTTAAACAAAGATATGGAGGGAGAATGTTGGAAACAAACTCAAAGAAGTGATGTGCTAACAAGACTCAATGAAGGGGGATGCGCTAATGAAACTCAAAGAAGGGGGATTCTCTTAACAAAATTTGGGAAGGGGGATGCTCTAAACAAACTCTTGGAAAGGGAATGAATTACAAAATTTCCATGAAAAAGAATGACCTAAGAAACTAAAGCAAGGGTGACGCCCTAATGTAACTCAAGGGAGTGGGATGGCCTAAGGAAACTCAAGGAACATGGATGCATAAAACAACTAAAGGAAGGGGGATGCCCTATTAAAACTCGAGGAAAGCGGACGCCGTAAACAAACTCTAAGAAAGGAAATGCCCTAGACAAACTCAACAAAGGGAGATGTGCCAAAAAAAATTCTCAAAAAATGGGAGGGGCTTAACAAACTCCAAGAGGCAGATGCACTATGAATCTTAAGGAAGTGGGAGTGCACTAAATCAACTCTTGGAAGGGGGGTGCCACAAACTCAAGCAAGGGGGATCCTTTACACAAACTCCAAAAAGGAGAATGAATTAAACAATCTTCATGAAAGAGACTAAGAAACTTAAGGAAGGTGAAGCCCTAAAGTAACTCAAGGGAAAGGGGTGCCCTAAGAAACTCAAGGAACGGGGATGCCCCTAAACAAACTAATGGAAGGGGATTCCTTAATAACAGTTTAGGAAGGGAGATGCCCTAGTAACACTCAATGAAGGGGGATTCCCTAAAACATACTCAAGGATGGGGAATGCGCTTAAACAAACTAAAAGTAAGCGGATCCCATAAACAAAGTCAAAGGAAGGGGGATTGCCACACACTAACTCAAGGAAGGAGGGATGCCCAAGTGGGATGCCATAACTAAGTGAAGGAAGGGGAATGCCATTATAAGACTTGAGTATGGGAGATGCCCTAAACAAAGTCACTGAAAGGAATATATCCTAAACAAACTGGAGAAAGGAAGATGTCCTAAACAAACTCCAAGAGGGTATACCATAAACCAACTCAAGGGGTAAGGGGGACGTCTAGAAAAACTAATGGAAAGGGGGATGGCTAATAACAGTGATGGAAAGTAATTGTCATAGACAAACTCCAAGAAAGGGGATTCCCTAGACAAACTCAATGAAGGGAGATGCGCTAAAATATATAGAAAATGGGAGGTGTTGAACAAACTACAGGAGGTGCATGCCCTATAAAACTCAAGAAAGTGGGGGTGCACTAAATCAACTATTGAAAGGGGGATGTCCTAAACAAACTTAAGGAAAGGGGATGCTCTACACAAAGTCCAGGAAAGGGAATGAACTAAACAGTCTCCATGAAGAGGATTGACCTAAGAAACTCAAGAAAGGGAGATGCCCTAATGTAACTCAAGAAATAGGGATGCCCTAAACAAACTAAAGGAAGGGGAATGCCCTAAACAAATTCATGGAATGACAATACTTTAAACAAACTAAGGAAAGGATGTCCAAGAGAAAATCAAGGAAGGAGGGGATTCCCCACAAGAACTAAAGGAAAAGATGCCTTAATGAAACTCTATGCCATAAACAAATTCAAGGACAACGGGATGTCCTTAAAAAACTCTAAGAAGGTGGATGCCCTATAAAGCTTAAGGAAGTGGGAGTTGCACTGAATAAACACTTAGTAGGGATGGCTTTAAACAAATTCAACTAAGGCGAATGCTCTACACAAACTCTAGGAAGGGGAATGAAACTAAAACAATCTCCATGAAGAGGAATGACCTAAGAATGTGAAGGAAGGGTGATGCACTAAGGAAACTAAAGGAACCCCATGGCCCAGGCAAACTAAAGGAAGGGGGTTGTCATGATAAACACTCGGGGGAAAATGGATGCCCTAAAAAAACTCAAGCAAGGGGGATGCTAAAAAAAAAACTAAAAGAAAAGGGATGTCCTAAACAAAGTCAAGGAAGGAGATTCCCCTAATATAATCAAGGAAATGGGATGACCTAAACAAACTAAGGGTAGGGGATGCCTTAAAGAAACTCTAGGAAAGTGATGTCATAAACAAAATTAGGAAATAAGGATGAATTGAAAAAAAAAAAACTCTATGAAGAGGGATGATGTAACATCTAGTACTAATGAATTAAATAGGCGATAATGATTATCTTAGTACTTAACTTTAAACGTGCTTAATTAAATATTAAAACTAGTTTAGTGTTAATCCTATTTAATTATGAATTAAAGTTGATAAGGTTAATTGAGATTAGGTTAATGACCTAAGCATACTTATAGATTTTAGGACTGAATTGGGCGTTATGAAAACCTAAAGGACAATGGCATTATTGGGTTTTATTTTTGATAACTAAAGACTTAAAAGTGCAAAATTGAGAAATGAAGTTAGTGAATGCCACCTCATACTTGCGGTGGATTGGTGGTAGCCATGTGGCCTACCAGCCATCGTGGCTGTTGCATGGAGACCCCTTTAAAGTGCTACAGCTCGTTTTGCCACCATTCACCTGCAGCAAAACTTGTCGTTAGAGAGTAAAATTTGTGTTAAAGTTGAGAATCAATAATTACTATAAACCACGTTTTAGATTAAAAATCACATAATATAAAGATGAAAAGTATATTTAGCTTAAAGTATTTTATTAATGGTAAAATCAAGCGATGAAATCATTAATGTTTCATTAGGTTTTGACTGAAAAAAAAAAAATTAGCAAACATGAATAGTTAGGTTGTTTGGACACTCTGGGATTTGTTATACCGCTAGACTTATAAAGAAATCACAAAGGAATTACAGTGTTAGTAATAATCTGGGAATATGAGCAATTAAAAAAATTTAACAATAGTAAGTTGTAAAAAATTTAAGGAATAAGAAAAAGACGAAAAAAATTTTCCATAAGTTTTTTTTTATTTGGGAAATTTTTTTTTTTATTTTTTTTTTTTTTTAAAAAAAAAAAAAAAACAAAAAAAAAAAAAATTTTTTTTTTTTTTTTTTTTTTTTTTTAAAAATTTTTTTTGGTTAGAAAAAAAAACCCTAAATTATGTTGTGTCATTTCAGTTCCTCGTTAATAGGCACAAGATCACCTTACATAAATAAACACAAAAATCTCTCTCTTCTTG
>JBAPGN010001588.1:0-18790 GCA_037355405.1 Vitis amurensis | reverse complement strand
GAACCGCAGAACCTTAACTTGGACTCCTCAAGCCACATTGAGATGTTGGACCGAGTTACAGCTGATGATGCTAGCCAAATGGAGATCGCTCCAATGGATGATGATCTGTACAAGGTGGTATATGAAGGTGATACTGAGACCCTCAAGACCAACTACACAGATGCTCAACTTCAACCGCAACGAACCTTAAAACATAACACTGTCCTCCATATTGCAGCCCAATATGGTAAAGTGGACAGTCTTAGATGGATCCTTGGGTTGAATAAATGTTCGTCTCTGTTGCAGCTGCCAAATCTGAGAGGCGACACTCCCCTTCACCTTGCAGCCAGGGAAGGTAATATTGATGTTGTGGAAGCCCTTTTCGATGCTGCAAAAGCAGATTCTGAAGAGATGGAGAATGGGATTATTGGAACAGATAAAGAGATGCTGAGAACGACCAATAAGGAGGAAGACACAGCATTCCACGAGGCAGTGAGGTATAATCACCCTGATATAGTGGAGTTCTTGATTCGGAAAGACCCTGAGTTTACTTATGGTGCTAATATTACCGGCCACACCCCTCTTTACATGGCTGCTGAGATGGGGTATGGTGACTTGGTGAAAAAGATCATAGATAAGATTCGCGCTTCACCAACTCACACTGCTATGGGGACAAGTACCAACTCACACTGTGGCATCAATGGCGCAGAAACGGCTTTGCATGCTGCTGTGCATTCAGAGATATATGTGAATGATTCCTGAACCAGATTCCTAATGTGGTTTAATTTACAATAGTCATGTTGCTGTTTTACATAGATAATGATCCACTTCATCATTATGTGTGTGGGTGTGTGTACACCAAGTTAATAGCACTTGAATTTATAGAATGTCCGCGCATTGTATTATAAGTTTAAGTTTTGGGTAATATGCATAGCTTAAAATGATATCAGACCTTGCCTTAGTAACAAGATTTCATGATCAGTTTCCACCTTCACTTGTCTTTATTCCAGCCCCTTCATTGATTGAGTCCACTGGCAAGCTCAAAAATGCCTTAAGATGGGGTGTTAGAGCTTTAACCAAAGTAAGTTTGATGTACATTAATAGTGCATATATATTGGTGATAGAAGTCGCCTAAGATTATATTGCTCTTTAGACACAATTGCTGATGTCGTATTATAGTGACCGGCTTAAGCTTCTGGTATAAGGGGATAGATGATAGGTCTCGCTCTTTTGAGAGATATATATATATATTTTTAAGTGCTCTTCTCTATTTCATTTTTCGCCCCGGCCCCTTGTCAATATGCGTTAAAAGGATAGAATACTTGGGAATGGAAAGATCTTACCAAAGATGTGGATGACGATGGTTGGTCTCCCACTCCCATTGCGGCTGCAACTTGGGCTTAAAGATTGTGAAGCAATTTAATATTGAAAGATTATATACACCTTCAAATCAATAATGGCAAGAAAACAGCTCTTCACATTGCAGCTAGGCATTTGGACATAGTAAAGGAGCTGTTGTTAACCTCTCCCGCTTGTTGCGAGCAGGTTGATGATACGGAAAAAATGTTTTTCATTTGCCATGATGAAAATGGACGATACTTATCCAGGCAGTTTCTTAGAAATGACTGCTTGTCCCTTAGAGGACTTATTAAATGAGAAAGATTCTGAAGGAAACACGCCCTCCACCTGCCTTGCTACTTACCAACTCCCGATGGAAGTTTTCATATTCGAACAGCAAAGTAGACAGGATGCATTTAACAAGGGAAACTTGACTGCTAAGGACATACTTTCATTGGCCGAAGGACATTGATGGAAACAAGGTACGGCGGCATCTACTTAATATCCTACAAGTATGACTCTGTTTTTGTTAAAATATTCATCAAAATATGAGAATGAAATATTTTTTACTTAATTGCAAGAATCAGCTTTAGAGACAAGATTCATGGAGAAAGTTAACTACAACTCATTTACTATTATTAATTCGTGTTATATATTTGATTTTGTTATTTTCATAGTTCCATAATTAATAATTATTGATTCTTTAAAGAACCTGAGATTCCTTGTTTACTCGAGCGAGTGCTTGGTTTCATGTTCGAGTTGGAGGCTGTAGCAACCAATAACGTGAGACTTAAGATGGTAAGGAAATGTAGTGATGCGAACATAAGGGAGTATAATATCTTCTAGCTTACTACAGGAGCCTAGATGGAAATTTATAGGTCATAAATTCTATAGTACGAAGCTTCCTACCTATTCAGAGGTGGGTTTGTGTGAGTTGTCATTGTGAAAAATCTAGGTGTATAAAATGTCTTTTCCAACAAGCTTTAAGAGGCCAAACCGGGTCCCCGCAACATGGGACTCCATACGTGCTCCATTGTGAAATCCAACTACTAAGGGGGACTTTGCACGAGAATGCATTATCTTACTAGAGGTGTGTAATGATGAAGATGTGATCAAATTATCAATGAGCCGGCCAGTGATCCCACGACAAATTCGAAGTTGCCAAGCTTTTAATGGACCCACTGGCTGGAAGAATGTTAAGGGAGGATCAGTGGACACAAGTCAAAACGCAAGATACTGATGATAAACAGGTACTGAGTGATACGAGAAAGGGTGAAATCCATGTGATGAGTGCTTGCGACTCATAGCGACTGTAGGACCTTCGCTTTGCATGGTTTCACCTTTGCAGGCGGTTACGAATGACGTATAAAGGGTCAGGCGCAGCCTGCAATATTTGTAATAAAGGAGAGCATCTTTCAATAGACATGTTGCTTTGTGTCAGGATACTATAGCAAATGGTAGCTCTCGCAACAGCTCTGCTGTGTGGGCGTCTATGTTTCTTTTAATGCAGTTGCACAAAAAAAGGGCCCTTTTACGAACATTAATCCCAGGCTTTTTTCTACCGTCGTCTTGGCCGATCGAGAGAATGTTCGTTCGCGTTCTATCGACTGGCAATGTACGCAGCTGTCCTGAACTATTATCCACAGTGCCTGTCATGCTTTGCAATTGTGTCACCAGTTTCTCGACATCTAGTCTGCCCTGTTTTTTCATCTTCTTCATTATGTGTTTAAAAAGCTTATAACTGCTAGTTTGAAGGCCTTTGTGACATCCATTGCAACTGGCCAGTTTCAAAAGCTCCATGGAGTAGCTTTTGTTCATGTAACTTCGGTAAAACTCCTCTTGTAATATTGGAAAAGCTGCCCTGTTATGGTTGTATTCTAGTATCTATATATGACAAAAGAAACTCTAGTTTTTATGAAGAATTAATTTAGAGTGATGATAGTTAATTATTTTGCAATTAATTCATTTTATTGACCTTGTTATGGTTGTGTTTTCCACGAGTAAATCAGTTTTGTGGGGGAAGCTTGAGTGGAAGTTGGTATTAATTGTGTTGATGGTAAATGAGATTGCTTGGGTTTCATTTTTGTATTAGTAGCGAGTCATGATAAAGTTGGGATGAGCTGCATCAGCCATGGTGAAACTAGGGTGAGGAGATGAGAAAAAAACTCAAAGACTCAGTGGGAGTTAGAAAGGCTCTGATACTATTAATGAGTTAAGTAGATGAATGTTGAAAAAGTATTTATCATTGTCTACACTTTAGCCTTCTATACAAGAGACACAGACTATACAAGGAATACATATATTACTCCTCAACTTAAAAGTTGACAGTTGAACGCTGTTGATTTGTGGGTGAGGTTGGTTCTCTTATATTCTTGAATCAATAACTTCACCACAACAGGGTGATGATATCTCAAGCCTCGTGCAAGGTTGTGTTTTTCTCGTGATTCATCATCCTAATCATCGCTTATGTTCTGCTCCAACAAAATTCTCCGTATCTTGGTCTTTTTTGGCAGCCCCAATGAGGCTACACTCGTTCAGATAGCCTTCTTGGCTGCAAGGTGAAGTGGAGTATGACCTTTCACTATTGGACGTTGCAGTAGAGATGAGCCCCTCAACACAGTCCTGTGAGACCGAATTGGGCTGCGATATGGAAAAACAGTGTCTCCATTGGGTTAGTTGGACTTCAAGATCACAGGTTTTTAGGTTGGTGAGGATACCCATTTTTTTCCTTCTCTCCGCCTTGTAGAGTTTAGGGGTCCGTATGTCTACCATCTTCAGTTGCAAACTGGTACAATTGGAAATCATCAGTGTTCAGCATCAGCAATACCCTTTTCTACAGTCCCATCACCCATGTTAAAAACTCAAACCCTTAGAAAATATCACTTAGTCTGTTTCTGCATATATATACAATGTCCAGAGGAGAGTAACAGAGTCATTCACGGGATAGTTGTCTTTTGATGGTTCCTATGTAATTGCTAGAGTGGCTATGTTGCGGGTTCGGCGATTACTTGGACCAACAATCGTTGCAATGTGATCACTATTTGTTTCTGAATGGATCAATGGCATTTAATGACTGCCCTATGAGATAACGGCCTAAGCAGTTTGGTCTAATGTCAATTATGCAATTGGTCGTTCTACTGTCAGAAAGGTTGCTCTTCTTTTCTCCACATCTCAGAATATCACACAAAAGAAAAAGAAACGAACATCTTAATTAAAGGTGGCATAATAAAGACACCACAAATTGTTTGTTTCTTTTTTTTCCACCTCTTGGCCTAAATGAGGGCTTGTTTGTGGATTGTGGGATATGGCAGCATCGCCTTATAGTATTGCATGACACGTGGCTGTGGGCATCCTTTTTTTATTGGTATCACCGAGGGCATCATTAGGGAGTAGGATCGAGGTATGCCCGGATTTAATTAGTTCTTATATTATTTGTTAAGTTGTTTTTCTAGAATTTGCATATATGTTGTTCATACCATAAAACATATTTAATTTTTTCTAACATTGGTATTAGAACTAAGTTGTACTCGTACTTGTTGGGCCTTTAATATTGTAACACATTAATGGAAGAATATAGAAAAAGAAAAAAAAAACAAAAAAAAAAGAAGATGCATCCACAAACAAAGATACAGAAAAGTTTGATATGATTCATTGACCAACAATACTTATCTTTATGGATAAATGATAACATTCTATCTTACAATAGAAAATATTATAGAAGATAAAAATAAATACAATTATTGTGTCTTGAAATATCTTATATTTTCTCACTTTTTATATTTCTACCCTGAAGCACGAGTTTTTTTGTTTCACCACGTGTCCCCCATTTTTCTTCACATCTACACCTTAAACTACAAGTTTCATTAGTTATTTATTGTTCATACTCACATCTCCATTTAATTAAGTCATATCTCTCGTAACTTTTTTTTTATCTTTTTTTTATTCAACCATATCCAAATGTCCCCGTCAAATCTGCAAGTACTCTGTTCTCCCAACAGTGAGTGGAAAAGGGGGCAAGGTAGACTATTCTCATCTAGTAAACAAACAGAGAGTCAAGTTAGCCATTCAAAAGAAAAAAAGAAGAATGAACGAGCAACTCTACTTGCAACTAGGTAGCTCAACCATTCTAAAAAAAGATTCCATTCTCCCAAAACTAAATAGAAAAAATTAAGGGTTTATTTGAAAATTATTTTTTAGAGTAGTATTCTCTTCTCCATAACCAAAAATACTTTTGACAACTAAAACTTTTTTATGTTTTCTATTTTTAAGAACAAAAAATATAATATTTTTAGAAAACATATTGTAGTTGTTTTTGTTTTTTTTTATTGTTTTCACTTGTTTTTAAGGGTTGTTTTAATAAATAATCATACAAATATATAGAAGGATTAAAAATAAAACATTAGATATAAAAATTATTTTTAAAATATATTTAAAAATATTAAAAATAGATTAAAAATATTTTAAATTTTCAAACAGACTTTTATTCTACAAAAATTAAAAAATAATTTCAAAAATTGTTCTCAATAACTATTTTTCATAATTTATTTTTTAAATAATTCATAATTGTTCTCGAGAACAAAAGTAAAAAATGGACTAGTAACTTTACATGCTATCATGAGCTCAATTACTTTTGTTCTTAATTTAATTCACTCTCTCAACAATTAAGCAGAAATTTAAGAATCTTTCCTTTTCTTTTTTCTTTTTTTTCCTCTTCATATTATCTTCCAACTTTGAACAAAAACATAGGATTTTTATGTGTCACAATTTTAGAACACCATCCAAAAGAATTTATGTAAATATTTGGTATAGTTTTGTACACAAATTGTATTAAAACGTTCAATATGAATATTACAAATCTTTAAAACTGAAATATTTATTAGTTTTTAATCTATTTCATTACTTTTAACCTACCCAATCCTTACAAAACCATAACTAAACGTTGAATTCAAACCAAGAAATACTTCATATCTTCCTCACCAATAAGTAGAAAAGAGGGAAAACTCATTTAATGAATAGATAGAGAGCCAGGTTTTCTCCACCGCCCCATTAAACGAAAACAGAAGAATAAAAAAGCATTTTTATTTGGTACCAATGAGCTCAACATTTTTTTTTCCTTTAATTGAATTCATTCTTCCAAAATTAAATTAAATAATTTAAAAATATTTATTTTCTCTTTTTCTTTTTATGCTTCAATTTTATTTTCTTTAATTTAAATCATTCTCCCAAAAATAAATAAAACAAATAAGACAAATAAAGAATTATTTCTTATTATTTTCTAACATTTAAATGAAATTTTATAGTTCTTTTAGTTTTGTGATGAGCTAGTGTAGCTCTTGTTGAAGTAGAGAGAGGATTATTAAGAAACAATGACTTGACTTTTTTATTGATTAAGAATGAATATATATATACAAAGCCTAAAACACAAAAATAAGAAACAATCCTAAAATTAGTCCAAAACACAAAAATATGAAATAATTCTAGAATTAAGAAATTACAACAAAAATAGGAAGTTACAGCTAATTACAAGAATTTGAAAATAAATAATAAAATTTATTGTAATGAATTATCTAATAGCTCTTTCTATTTGTTTTCTTACATCCAACCTATCAATTATTTTTGGGCCTACACAATTGTAAAGTGAGGATTTAGATTTCTTCATCACCCAAGAAAAAGGGAAGGGAAAGAGAATATAAAAGAAAAATAATGTTGATTGTTTTCATATCTTAATTCCTTTTCATGTTCATCAACAAAGATTAGAGGAAAGAATAGGGAGAACTCAACTTTCTCTACTAAGATAAGAGAATATATATATATATATATATATATATATACATTAAAAAAAATCAAATATTAATATATGGAGATAAATCACAAATTGAACTAGGCTATAGATGGGCTCCAAGGAGATGAGCCTTGATGATAAAAATAGTTTTCCCCCTTTCTGAAGGAAATTTTTAAGAATTTTGCCAGTAATAACCCAAGTTCTGTTCTACCA
This sequence comes from Vitis amurensis, assembly GCA_037355405.1. Taxonomy (NCBI): domain Eukaryota; kingdom Viridiplantae; phylum Streptophyta; class Magnoliopsida; order Vitales; family Vitaceae; genus Vitis; species Vitis amurensis. The sequence continues at coordinate 11,478 of JBAPGN010001588.1, read as the reverse complement.
TACAGCTGAAAAATATTACATTCTCAAATGGCAAGCCTGATCCATCAGTCAACTTATTTTGCCAGTAACAACTTATTTCCTTCTTTTGATACAAATATGACCAACATCTCACATTCCACTCATGGCCAAAGCATCTTCAGATGGAAAATGGTCAAGTTTAGAGCAGCAGAGGAAGAAGTAGGAAGTTACTCGTCTACAAAATCATTCCAAATGCTTCCAAAGGCTTCCTCAATTGCCCTTCTCTTGCTTAGTTCTATACTCCACCCTCCTGCCTTCCCACCTCTCGCTGCTCGTAGCTTCATCATTTCTTCATCATCAGCAGCATACCCTTCAGGACCAACTCCAACTGGAATCGGCTGTGGGGCCATGCCAGTTGGCCGTGGCTGCCCTCCATTTAAATTTTTTATTTTTTATTTTTTCATATTTTTACATATTTTTCTTTTTTCTTTTACTTTAAAAATTTTAAATTATAAAAAAATCAATTAAAATAATTTTTTATTTAGTATTACATTATCAAGGTAGAATACAGTCAGATTTGAATCCGTCTCGGACCAATCTCAGGTTTTAAGAACTTTATTGAAATTTGTTAGACTTGTTTATATTTATCTCAAATCCATCCTATATGAGGTAGGTATCAAAAAAAATCTGCCGAGTAATGGTTGGTAGAGTGCTTGTGTGTGGGTGTATTAATGTGAAAAAAAATAAAAAAATAAAAAGATTCCCACCGTGGAAAGTGGTGGGTACTTTAATGGTGTTTTATATACTAACCCTCCCCCCTTAGCAGAGGTGTGGGGAAGCTTGTGCGCAACATGTCCATTTAAGTGGAAAGTTAGATGGCTTGGGCCGAAAACTTAGTGCACAACATGTCCACATTTTCTCTCTTTTGTTGATTTTATCAACACCTTTTTTTTTTTTTTAATAAAATTACAAAATATGTTTTTTAATAAAAACTCTGTAATATTTCTTCAAATAAATCTTGTTAGGATGCTTTTTAAATAAAAACTGTCATTTTATTTTTCCAGCAAAAACTATAGAATATTTCGTTTGAAAATTTTCAAATAAAAAATCACTTCTCTAAATAAAAAATTTTCAAAATCAGTTTTTCAAATAAAAAAACTGTAAAATCATTTTTTAAAATAAAAATTGCAAAATTACTTTTTCAATCACAGATGTAAAATCATTTCCTAAATATAATAATTTTAATAAAATTGGATTGGGAATAATTTCTTAAATATAGAAGTTGTAGCAATTTCTTTTAATAAAATCAGGTTGAAATCCCTTTCTATAAATAAATTTGCAAATATTTAAAAAAAATTAGAAAATCATTTTTCTTGATAAAAATTGAATCAAAATATTTCTCAAAAATAAATTTGTAATTTTTTTGGAAAAAGAAAATAAAAAATAAAAAACAATTTTTGTTATAAATTAGATAAAATTTTAACATTCTTTTTAATATCTATATATATATATATAATTGTATTCAATAAATTCTTTTAACAAAAACAAGCAAAATTCATTTTTGGAAATAAATTTGAATGTAAATAAAAATCAAATCTTTTGTGAACAAATTGAATTTTTGTGAATATATAAATTTGATATTATTAACTTGAAATTGTTTTTAATGTGAGTCAAATTCTTTTGAAATTTCTTAGAAATCTTGTAATATTTAGAAATAATCAAATCATTTATCTAAATATTTTAATAAATTAATTTATGTATTTCCTTTACCAATGTTGTATATTATTGTATCTTATTTTCCTTTTTATATTGTTGTATATAAGTTTATCATACTTTTCTTGATATTTGTGATTAATTAATCAATTGTTATAATTCTCTCCACTTGGTTAGTAAAAAAAAAAAAATTTAGAACTTAAAGATATGCTATTCCGAAGTACATTTTCAATAAGTAACTTAACCCTTGGATTTAGATTGATTTTTTTTGCATACTTGTTTTTCCTTTCCCTCGTCAATGAATAGAAAAGATTAAAAAAATAAAAAAGGAAAAAGAAAGAAAAATAAAAGAGAAAAAAAAAATACCCCACCACCCATGTATGAGTCACAAAAGGAATAACTTGTGAGTTAATAAAAGTCGTTGGACAACAATCGCTCAAGGACAACCTCTCCACTACAGGACTTTTGATAAGAGTACAGTAAATTAAAAAAATTATTCTTAAATTATGGTAGTAGAAAAAGTAATTCCAAATCTACTACAGTTTTTGCCAAGTAGGAGAGAGAAATAAATAACAAATTAATCCCAATGGAAATCGTCTATTCAAGAGACAATTTCCTTAAAAAAAAAATGAAATAAAAAAATTTTAAATTATTTATAAAAAAAATTTCAAATGGAAATCGTCTTTTGCTTAAATTTTTTTTTAAATATAATTTTTTATTTTAAAAAAATTCAAATGTAAATCGGGAAAAAAAAAAAATCAAATGGAAATCGTCTCTTGAAGAGACGATTTATATTTGATTTTTTAAAATATAATAATAATAACTCAAAATAAAAAATAAAAATAAAAAATAAAAAAATCAAATGGAAATCGTCGTTTGAAGAGATGATTTCCATTTGATTTTTTTTATTTTTTTAAATATAATTATAATAATTAAAAAAAATATCAAATGGAAATCGTCTCTTCAAGAGACGATTTCCATTTGAAATTAAAATTTTTTAAAAAATATAATAATAATAATTATAAAAAAATCAAACATTTGAATTTTTTTTAAATATAATAATAATATAAAAAAAAATCAAATGGAAATTGTTGATGAGGGAGTCATACAGGAAGATGTTGGGACATCATTCATGCATGAGCTATTGCATTCTTATACTGATGTACCTTCTTTTCATATACCTATGTCGTCTACTATCGATGTTTCATTTACTCCATCTACAGTACCACTCATTGCTTTGTCACCACAATCATTAGGACATCCATTTAGAGATGATGTGGCGACACAAATGCAATACTTTCCTACCCCACTTGTTGAACAATAGGGAGAGACTCAGGTTCAAGATCAAGGACGTGGACGAGGAAGAGCTCGAGGCCGAGGACGAGGAAATCGAGCAACATTAGATGGTCCCTCAGATCAATCCGAGTTGGAAAGATGTCACCAACGCCCACAACGAAGAAGAAAGCCTCCTTCATGTAGCACACATTGATGAATTTTATATCTTTTATCGAACATAAATTGATTGATGATACATTTTTTGTATTGATGATGCATACTAACTTTTATTTTTATTGGTTGTTAGTTTACTTTTATTAGTTTATTTTAAAATTTATATAATAAAATTTATTTGAAAATTAAAACAAAATAAGATTATTTATTTATAAATAATTATTTAATAAATTAATAACAATTTTTTTTATAAAATCATTTTTCACATAAAAAAATAGATAAATATTATTTATCTTATAAATAAAAAACAATATCAAACTAAATTAATTTGATTAGTTGTAATTAATTGAATTACAAAAAAAATTAAAAACAAAAATTAAAAAATATTTCAAAATTGAAGATTTCCCTTAAAAAAAAAAAAATTTCCATTTGAATTTTTCTTTTATTTTTTTAAAAATTTTTTTAAGAGAAATCGTCTCTTTAAAATTTTTTTTTAAGAGATGGTTTCCTTAAAAAAAAATAATAATAATAAATCCTAAATTTTTTTTAAAAAAAAATTAAATAAAATAAATAAAAAAAACAATTCAAATGGAACCCGTATCTTGAAGAGACGATTTCCATTTGAATTGTTTTTTTTTAAATTTATTTATTTTATTTTATTTTTTTGAATTTAAAAAAAATATATTTTAAGTGAAATCGTTTCAAGAGACGATTTCCATTTGAAATTTTTTTTGTAATTATTTTTTAAAAAAAATTTTAAGTAAATCAGAGACTATTTCCATTTGAGAATTTTTTTTTTTAAGGAAATCGTCTCTTCAAGAAACGATTTCCATTTGGGAAATTTTTTAAATTTTTTAAGGAAATCGTCTCTTCAAGAGATGATTTCCGTTTGAATTTTCTTTTAATTATTATTTTTTATTTTTTCCATTTATTTTTATAAAAAAAATTAATTTTTTTTTAAATTTCTTTTTTTGAAAACTTTTTTGGAAATATTTTTAAAAAAATCAATTTTTTTTTTTTGAATTTCCATTTTGGGATTTTATTTTTTTATTTTTTTAAGGAAGAGACGATTTCCATTTGGGAATTTTTTTTTAAAAAAAAATTATAACCTATTATACTACTCTTTATTACCCTACCATCTCATAATCTCTCATAGCTAACACCAATAAGACCGTTTGCTACCTTCTCTAGCTACCCAATACCTATAGGAGAATCTTACATGTGTTTTCATTTCCACCCATTTACTCCACCAATTTTACCGTTATACTCCACCATGCTACACTCATTCTCTATACTCATTTTACATTTTTTCAACTTCCCATACACTATAAATTACCTTCTTCATTCTCGTTTTCACCTTCAAACCTCTTATTTCTAATTTTCACCTTCAAACTACTTCTTCACTCTTATCTTCCCACTTGAAACTCAATTTTTCACTTATCAGTTTTTCACCTGTGCACTTTGAGCATATCTCCTCACTTTTGAAGGTGAATAAGGCAGTGACTAGTCAAGTGGTGAAGAAAAAGTGAAGGAAGAATATTGAAATTTAATATTTCCAATATTGAAAAAAATCAAACATTTTATTTTTTGAAAATTTAAAAAAAAAAAAATTTGATTTTTATAATATTTCCAAAAAAAGAAAAAAAATTCAAAAAAAAAATTAAAAATTAAAAATAATTCAAATGGAAATCGTCTCTTCAAGAGACGATTTCCATTTGAAATTTTTTTTTAATTTAAATTTAAATTTTTTGAGGAAATCATCTCTTGAAGAGACGATTTTCATTTGTGAATTTTTTTTTATTTTAAAAGGAAATCATCTATTAAAGAGACGTTTTTCACTGTGATTAATTAATTATTTATTTCTCTCTCCTACTTGGCGAAAACTGCCGTAGATTTGGAATTACTTTTTCTACTACCGTAATTTAAGAATAATTTTTTTAATTTACCATACCTCCACTGCAACCACAAAAAAACCTTGCCACTATCAATCCAATTGTTTGTTGTATATAAGTTTATCATACTTTTGGTATTCGTGATTAATTAATAAATTATTGTGATTCTCTTTACTATTTGTTTAACAAAGATTTTTTGGGGGCTAAAAGATATGTTATTTTGAAGTACATTTCTAATAAGTAACTTAACTATTTGATTTAGACTAATTTTTCATAAATTGTTTTTTCTTTCCCTCATCAATAAGCAAAAAATAAAAAAAAGGGGGGAGGGGGGAAATCTACCCCACCACCCATCCAAAAAAAAAAAAATCTCTAAATATCGTATGCGTCAATACCTTACAACCATGATGTGAGTTAATAAAGGGCACTGGACAACAACCTCTCCATTGCAGCCTTAAAAAGGCCTTGTCACCATCAATCCAACTGCCAAGTTAAGACTTTCTACTTTTTTTTATTTCAGTCTTTTTTTTAGAAACTCACTTACTTTTAAAAAATTTTATTTTCGGTGAGAAGTTTAGTGCAGCCTCTCACAATATTAGCTCTGACTTAGTTTAATTGAACAAGAATTTATTTAAAAAATAAAATAAAATAAAATAAAATCTAGATGGAAAAACACATAAGACTAAGCACGAAAAACTTGGACATATTCCAATATATCATATAAAATTTTATGCTAATGTATATTTTATGAAGGAGTTTTATGTAAAGTTTTGATGAAAATTTTCAATAAAAGAAATCATTTGACATTTGAGCTTTGATTAGGGGTAATATTGTTTTAAAAATATTTAGGGACTAAATTGATATGCCAACAAAAATATAAAAAATGATTTTTACAATCTGTAAGTACTGTTTTCTACCCCCTTATCATTTTTTCTTTTATTTTCCAAAACTATATGTAAGTACTGTTTTCTACCTATGTCCTTACGATGAATCAGTAGTGAGCAAAAAAAAAAAAAAAAAAACACATAAGTAGACATGGAGAGGAGAGATAAAGCAAAAGAGAAAAAAACTAAAGGTGGCAAATCTCCCCCACCAGCCATCCAAAGAAAAAGCAACGGAGGAAAATGGGCAAGGTACGTACCTGTGCTCCACGAAAGGAATTTGTTGCAAAGATGGCGTTGATAATGTGTGCATATTAATTATGTTAACTTTGTATGTGTTGATGAATTCTTTAACTTGCACATGTTCATAAAAGCATTTTCATATAATAATTACAAAAAAATAATATTATATTTTTATGTTGTATATAATTAGCAAAAATAGATTTGCATTTTTATTTTTTAAGAAAAGAATTACAGCTACCAAATATATCTAATATGTATTTATAAAAATAAAAGACATAATTGGAATAATGTTTTTTTGTCAAACCCCACGAAATTCTTTGATCATGCAAAAGACTGCCAAATAGTTTATGCAATTTTTTTTTCAAATTAAAAATTAGCAGCCCTAACTAACATTTTCGCCTGCGGCCTATAAATAGTACCAACTTCTCCGATGTTTGAGCTCAGAGCCACTACTTCTTTCGCATCTATCACAGTGGAAGCAATTCTGAATTGCGAAATAACATTCAAAGTGGCTTCCCTCGGCCTCCTCATCGAACGGATACTTGTCAAACAACAATGGCCGATTCCACTACTTCCAAACTTAACTTGAGTACAGAGTCCATTCAGGTTGCAGTTGAAGATGCTCGGGAAGTCCAGATCACCAACCAGGCTGCAACTGAAGATGGTAGCAGATTCATGGATCCTAAATTGTACGTGGCTGCAGCACATGGTGACATCCATGAACTTGAGCAATATGATATTCATGTCCAACAAACCCCACAAAAGAACACAGTTCTCCATGTTGCAGCCCAATTCGATCAAGCAGACTGCGTTAAGTGGATCCTTCAGTTGCCTTCTCCATCACTATTGCAACAGGCCAATGAGAAAGGTGACACTCCACTTCACCTTGTAGCCAGAGAAGGGTATTTGAGAGTGGTGAAAAATCTAATCGACGCTGCCAAACAACCTCAAAGAGACCCGGAGAGAGGGATGATGTTGCGTATGAAAAATGCAAACAAAGACACAGCCTTGCACGAGGTAGTGAGACATCATCACCTTAAAGTGGTGAAGTTATTGATTCAGGAAGACCCTGAGTTCACCTATGGTGCTAATACTGAAGGCAACACTCCCCTTTACATCGCTGTTGAGTGGGGATTCAAGATTTGGTGCATATAATCCTAGACAATTGCTCTTCACCAGCTCATAATAGGATCAATGGTCGAACCGCTTTGCACGCTGCGGTAATTCTCAATGACAAAGGTACGTAGTGGAGGATGCACCATTTTTATTTATTGCTCGACTCACAAAAGGAGACTTAATTTATTTTCTTAGTTTTCTTAAATCTTTTTGTCTCTCTTCTGTTGATTTTATCAGCAATGATAGAGAAGATACTGGAATGGAAGCCTGCTTTAATTAAAGAATTGGATAAAAAGGGAGAATTATGTTTTGATGGGCCAATTTGGGAATAATAACATTTTCGGAACCCAACTTTCCATGATGCAAGATATGTCCACTGTTTGGAAAAATATTAAAGGAAACATGCATTCTGGTCTGAGGTGTTATTTTATACCGAAAATACCCCTCCATTGTTCATCGTCCCTGTGAAAGGTCCCGATATTTCCTACCAGCCCACGCAGGATGCAAAATCTGTCCAATTTTTTTTTTTTTTTTAAAAAAAAAACATAAGATGCTATTTGGTAATCTGATCATGATTTGCAGGCAAAGGTTGGATTTTTCAGCATGGCTCAAAAATCGTGGATTTAGGGTTTGTGAAATTTAAATCCAATGGCCCAAAATCAAAGAGACCCCTAGATCAGATCAAGAAAACACATGGAGGAAAAAAAAAAGCACTTTTTTTTTTGTTTTTCTTGGGGGTTTTGCATGGATTTTGTCGGAAATCAAACGAGGATGGATTTTCTCGGAAATCAAACGAGGATGAATTTTCCCGGAAATCGAATGGGGGATGGATTTTCTTGGGAATCAAACGGGGGTTGCAAAAAAAAAAATAATAACTTGATTAGATTAGTACCTGCGAGGATTGAGAATGGCAGAGGAAAAAATAGGGCTTTTTTTAGGGATTCTCTCGTCTGGAGGCCAACTTCAGAAAAGGGCCTCGGAAATCAAACGAGGATGGATTTTCTCGGAAATCAAACGAGGATGAATTTTCCCGGAAATCGAATGGGGGATGGATTTTCTTGGGAATCAAACGGGGGTTGCAAAAAAAAAAATAATAACTTGATTAGATTAGTACCTGCGAGGATTGAGAATGGCAGAGGAAAAAATAGGGCTTTTTTTAGGGATTCTCTCGTCTGGAGGCCAACTTCAGAAAAGGGCCTCGGAAATCAAACGAGGATGGATTTTCTCGGAAATCAAACGAGGATGGATTTTCCCGAAAATCGAATGGGGGTGGATTTTCTTGGGAATCAAACGGGGGTTGCAAAAAAAATAATAATAACTTATTAGATTAGTACCTGCGAGGATTGAGAATGGCAGAGGAAAAAATAGGGCTTTTTTAGGGATTCTCTCGTCTGGAGGCCAACTTCAGAAAAGGGCTCCTTGATGCCCGAGTGAGAGACGGTGTCGTGAGAGGGAGATGGCTGCTGAAAGGCTGGAGGGGTAATTTTGGAAATGAAATTATAAAACAGTGGATAGTGCATGAAAGGGATATTTTTTTGGGCAACAGTGGACATATATTGGGTTATGCAAACTTGGGTTATGAAAAAGCTATTACGCCCAAATGGGCGAGCCAAAACACAACTTTCCCGGATAAAAATGGGTGGTCTCCCCTTCACTTTGCTGCAGATGTGGGTTGTCATCCAACAATAGTGAAGCAATTGCTAAAGAAATCTGACACTTATGTTGTCTATCTAGGCGTCAAAGACCATGGAATTGGAAACAGGACAGCTTTTCGCATTGTTGTCGGCCGTGGCCATGTGGAAATAGTGAAGCTGTTGGTGTCACACTTTCCAGATTGCTGCGAGAAAGTTGATGATGAGGGTGTGGGATCCCTCCCAAGTCCGCCACGTGACCTCCCCTTTACCAGCCCCATAGGCAAACCTCCCACGGACGCGTGGCAGCACCTTCACATCCCTATCTGGAAGGGACTATTCGGCTGACGACCCAAACTCCGCATGCATCCTATCCGGAATCTATCGTCAGCAGACCGGTGCCCGTATTGGTACGAGATTGGAAGACACACCTCAAACAGTGTCCTTGACCAAGTCTCACAAGTCGTCATTCGTCTTCAATTTAAGACGTGCTTGAGGGACATCCACAGGTCTTCTCAGGCCGCCTGACACACCCTGCATTCTGGCGACTGTGGCTTAAAGTGACGGAGGCGCCACCTGAGCGCCCCTTTGATAGTCACCACCCATCACTCAAGAGTATCATGATTGCGTCGCCATCCTATGAGCAATCATGATACTATGGGTCCAATAGTGGCATGAATACACCGGATCATATAAAACCTTAAAAGAACTCTCTCAAAAGGAGAAGGTAAGAAAAACTGCGGAAAAACTCTCTTAAGGGAGGATTATTCATATTCAATTACCAAACGAACTTGAGTTTCGGAGGGTGAAATCCCAACACATAAGAGTACAACTTTTGAACATAGAAGAAAAGAGCATAATCGAATTAGAACCAAACACTTAGCCGTTATCTCTAGGCAATCATTATAATCAATTGATGCATCTACAAACAAATAGTCATATGCACTGTCCATTAAACAATCGACAACTATTGTCAGTAAAGGAAGCAACCTTAAAAGAGACATATACAATATCTGGATGACTTCGTTTGCCTTGCTCTGAGGGGCATTGTACATATATATGCAGAAACGGACTAATGAATTTTCTAAGGGCTTGAGTTTTAACATGGGTGTGGACTGTAGAAGAGGGTATTGCTGATTGCTGAAGCACTGATGATTTCCAATTCTGGCTAGATTGCAACCGAAGATGATAGACATATGGACCCTTAACTATACAAAGCAGCAAGAGAAGGAAAAAAATCAGTATCCTCGGCCAGACCCAAAATTTGCTCCAGGCCCTTCTCTTAACATTTATTTCAAGCATATTTCTTTTTCACATTTGTTGGATCTTTTCTTTTCAGGCTCATTCGAATACCTAATAGGAAGATTAAATCCTGACCCTTGACTTCCAAAATCACATCCTTTTTCTCGTTTCCTTTCTTCACAACCTCCCCCCGGCCCCCAAAATTTTCCCTTTCTTGTCTTTCTCTTCTTCTTTTTCCTTTTCCTTTTTTATGTACTTTCTCCCAGACCTACCCTTATCCCCACCACCCCTCGCCACCATGGCCTCACCGTTGCCAGTCTCATCACCGACACTATTGTGGCACTACTGTCGGCCAATACCTCCATCTCTCTCCCACTCCCTCTTGTACCCATTTTCACACTCATACCATCATACCCTATCGGCACCGTAGCCATATTCGTCTGGTGACCCCACTTTGACAAGTCGCCGCCATCGCACCACTCCAGCAGACACCGGACTGACACCTCTCCCTCTCTCTATCTTTTTTTATTCTCTCTCTAACATCCCTCCCTCCCTCTCTCTCTCGATCCCCCTTCTCTCCACACCCTTATTGCCACCTTCACACCAGTCGTGTACCTCACAGCCACCATATCGCCCCCTCTCCACCATTATAGCCCGCCGCTAATGACTTGATCCGTTCCAGCCACCGAGACCCACACTTCCATGGCCTCCACTACCCCCATCTTCGACGAGGCCACGCGCCTCCCTCGTTGGCACAACTGTCGACCATTGCACTATTTATGGCCACAACCCAAACCCCGCGCCGCCATCCTCACGGATTGCCCATGCTATCGTACTTCCATGGCTGCCACTTCGCTTTTTACCTTAAGGATTCTTCAGGAGCATAAAGCAAAACCCTTCCTTTCAATCTTCAAAGTGTTAGTTTTGAGAACTTGGGCTATTTGTGGGCTTTGATTTGGGTTTATTTATTGATTCATGTTTATGGGTATTGGGGTTCTTGGATTTTATTTCAGGCTTCAATCATTGCTCTGAGATGTGTTTGTGGCCTTTGAGCCTAGTTTAATTTTTCTGTTGGGTTTGGGCTTTGTTCGTTTTGGGCTTGTATATATTGGTTTGATCCCCCTTTTCTCTTTTTTTAATCATTCTCATTTCGGCCTTGTTTTGATTTTGGAGATGGGCCAACTTTACTACCTCCCTCTGCTTACTTTTCGCTTAGAGCTTAGATGTCTTCCACATGGAAGGGCATATGAAGACCAAGCTTGAAGGCCTATAAAAGGGCACAGACCCTAGGCTTTTAGAGGAGGCGGTGGACGACATTTTGAGGAGGCTCTTTCTGTATATTTTATTTCTGTT
>JBAPGN010001587.1:0-19911 GCA_037355405.1 Vitis amurensis | reverse complement strand
TTCTTGGTATATATGGAATATCATGTCCCTTTCATGGCATTCCATGATATTTACTCTATTTAGGAGACTAACATGACAAGAGGAGAAATTTCACTTACTTTGAATAAAATGAGAGCGGAATGAAATTAATAAATGATAAAAGGAAGAGGAAATATTTGATAAAATATTAAATTAATAGTAATTAATTATATCTATATTAAATTTAAGTGAGGTGAATAAAATTAATCTTAGAAAAGAATGATGTTCAAATTTCCACGGTTGGATTGAGTTTGGGTTCTTTGTATTAGACTTGAGCAATTGGTCTATATGAATTCAGACATGTAATTTATTTGTGTAAAGAATGACATTTTTTTTTGCATATTTATACTAAATTTAAAAATAGTTTGGGATGATAATTAAAATGGGAAAAAAAATATGTATCTTTGTAAAAAAGGGAAAAAAATTATAATTTGATATTATTATTGTAACATCTTACAAATGAAATAAGATGAAGGATTTATTAAGATAAAATATTTAAACTATAAATTTATTAAAAATATTATTGGATTTGGATTAGGTTTGGGTTGTTGAGAATTTTTATTTGTATTTCCTGAATTAAGTTGGAATAAACAAATTGTACAAAGATTATAAGATAATTTTCGAACCTTATCCAAATTAAGGTTGGCTTAAGTCATGACAACTTGCCTAAATTGCACCTCCTAATTCCGATTATCCAAAAAATACTTGATGGCCTATTGAAGAAAAATGATCAAATCTCAATAACCCCTTAAATGAGGATTCAACATAAGTTCAACATTTTTTAAACAAGTCAGATTTTGAACGACTCTGTGGGATTGAAGAACTAAACAAAAACCAACATAAGTAAGAAAACTGATGCATATGGTGTAGCATAAGGCTTATTATTCATTAGTTTCCATGCTCATCACATCTTTAAAAGTCAGCCGACATCACCAATTCAATATTTTTTGCTCACTTTTGGTCAAATTGTTGACCAACCATGATGACATTTAAATGTTTATCTATTTTGGGTATAATATAGCATATATCTTATAGTAAATAGACCTTATAAAATAATGTTCAAAGCACTACGTGGTGTTACCTAAGAGATTGATTCTTCAATAGTGGTATGTTAAAAATCGTGCAGAGAAATGTACACAAATATTTTAATGAAAACATTCATATTGCCATATTATAGTTGTGCTAATTAATTAATGAGAAGATGAGATGTAGAAGATGAGTATTAAGTTGCTTGAAACACAAATGGTTCAGACAAATGATGCTTCATTCATACAGTGTTTGTTAGTCACACTAATAGTATTTGAAAGGTGCTTTGTAATTTTTTTTTTTTGTGATTTTTTTATTTTAATGATAAATAATTGCCTATAAAGTTCCGAAAAACCCGCTTAATCTTGGTCTCGTGGTCACCCTTATGTGTCCATTATTTTCCAATTGTCCTATATGCACTAGGCTAAGTATATCGGCGCATTGGGTGAAGTAAATATGTTGGTTTTACATTATGAGGTGGGGTATATTTATCTGATGACTGATTGAATACAGGTTATGCTAGACATATGAAAGCCATGCATTGGTGTAAGAAAAATGTATTTTTTTTTTAATTTTGTTTTCCTCTTATATTCAAGAACTCGTACTTCAATCCATCGAGATAATTGGCCAATCTATTGTCATTATGGGTAATGAAATTTGAGTGTATGAATGACCAATTCAAGTAACATGAATGACATGTGAGATAATTCGCGTAACCGATGAGCCAGCCATATGAACGGTTGAAATTATTCTTTACGACCGTACATCCTGCCTCTTTGTTTGGTGGTCTAACATAAGAATTGGCAGGGCTAATCCGACTGAGACATAGGAAACAGTAGCACTGTACCGGTGACGTAGTGTGGCGCGTGCGTTTATGTAGTTAATGAAGTCTGGTGGTAAAAATTTGGATTCTATGCATAAGATGTTGTTCTCCGTGGAAAAGGTAAAAATTTTTTGGAATCATATGGCTTGAATGTTGTGTTTAAAGTAGGTTCGTTTACACTTAGGGAGGGTGGTGAAATGATCTTCCGGAAAACTCCAATCAAAAATACTAAAAATTCACAGGGTAAACGTAGACTGTGAGCAATCCTCACATTGTTCGTACCGTTCCATATTCCTCACTTCTTGGAGTTTTTTTAAAATTTTTTATGGGACATCCATATGGTTTGGATGATGTTTAAATAGTTCGTTATACTTGGAAGGTGGTAAATGATTCTAATAAGAACTCAAATCCAAAAATGGGAAAAAAATTTCCTAAGAGAGTTACGTAGAATGTGAGGAATTCCCTCACATTGCTGTCGTACCCTCTCAATCTTCACTTCTTTGGAGTTTTTACAAAATGTTTTGGAAGATCATATGGCTTGGATATTGTTTAAATAGGTTCATTTACACTTAGGAGGTGTGGGTGAAATTGATTTTACGGAAAATTTCAAATCCAAAAATACTAAAAAAATTCACAGGGATATCGAGAATGCGAAAAATCCTCACAGTTGTTCGTACCCTCCCATCTCTCCACTTGTTTTGGAGTTTTTTAAAAATTTTTTGGCGCATCATATGCTTGATGTTTGTTTAAATAGGTTCGTTACACTAGAAGGTGGTGAAAATGACTTCCTAAAAAATACAAATCCAAAAATACTAGAAAAATTTCACAAGGGTTAGCGAAGATGTAAGGAATCCTCACATTGTTCGTACCCTCCCAATCTCCACTATGTTTTGAGTTTGTTAAATATTTTTTGGGGACATACATGGCTTGGATGTTTGTTATAATAGTTCGATTAGGCACTTAGAAAGGATGGTGATGATTTTTCTGGAAAAACGCTCCAATCCATAAAATAATGCTGCAAAAATTAACACAAGGTATGTTGATGTGAGGAATCCGCTAGACATTGTTGTCGTACCTTCATATTAATCCACTTTTGGAGTTTTCTAAATTTTTTCGGACATCATATGGTTTGGATGTTGTTTAAATAGGTTCGTTACAGCTTGGAAGGTTGTCAATGATTTCCGAAAAATCCAAATCCAAAAAATACTAAAATTCACAGGGTACAGAAGAATGTGAGGAATCCTAATTGTTCGTACCTCCCAAATCTTCACTTCTTGATTTTTAAAATTTTTTGGACATCATATGGCTTGGATGTTTGTTTAAATATGTTCATTACACATAGGAGGTGGGAAATGATTCCAAAAAATACAAATCAAAAAATACTAAAAAAAATTCACAAGGGGTATCGAAGAATGTGAGGAATCCTTTCACTATTGTCGTACGCATCCCAAATCTCCAACTTCCTTTGGGTTTTAAAATTTTTTTGGGACATCATATGGCTTGGATGTTGTTTAAATAGGTGTGTTACACTTATGAAGGTGGTGCAATGATTTCCGGCAAAACCCAACCAAAAATTACTAAATAAATTCCAAGGGTACATATAGATGTGAGGAATCTCACATTATTCGTACTTTCCATATTCTCCACTTCTTTGGAGTTTTTAAATTTTTTGGGATCATCATATGGCTGGATGCTGTTGAAGTGGTTCGTTACACTTGAATGCCGTGAAATGATTTCCGGAAAATCGAATCCAAAAATTACTAAAATGCACAGGGTACGTGAGAATGGTGAGGAATCTAACATGTTCGTACCTTCCATTTATTCTCGCCAGCTTCTTTCGGAGTTTTAAATTTTGGGACAATCAATATGGTTTTGGATGTTGTTTAAATAGGTCGTACACTTTGGAAGGTGGTCAAATGATTTCCCGAAAAAATCCAAATCCAAAAATACTCAAATTCACAAGGGTACGAAGAATGTGAGGAATCCTCACATTATTCGTACCCTCCCAAATCTCCACTTGCTTGGAGTTTTTAAAAGTTTCTGGGACATCATATGGCTTGGATATTGTTTAAATAGGTTTCTTACACATAGGAGGTGGTGAAATGATTTCCGGAAAAATCCAAATCCAAAAATACTAAAAAATTCACAAGGGTACGTAGAATGTGAGGAATCTTCACATTAATCGTAGTCCCGCAAATCTCTACTTCGTTGAAGTTTTTAAAATTTTTTGGGGCATCATATGGCTTGGATGTTGTTTAAATATTTTCGTTACACTTATAAGGTGGTGAAATGATTTCCGGAAAAATCAAAATCCAAAAATACTAAAAAAATTCACAAGGGTACGAAGAATGTGAGGAATCCTCACATTGTTCGTACCCTCCCAAATCTCCACTTCTTTGGAGTTTTTAAAATTTTTTGGGACATCATGTGGCTTCGATATTGCTTAAATATGTTCATTACACATAGGAGGTGGTCAAATGATTTCCGGAAAAATACAAATCCAAAAAATAGAAAAAAATTCACAAGGGTATGAACAATGTGAGGATTGCTCACATTCTTCGCACCCTCCCAAATCTCCCCTTCTTTTGAGTTTTAAAAATTTTTTGGGACATCATATGGCTTGGATGTTGTTTAAATAGGTTCGTTACACTTAGAAGGTGGTGAAATGATTTCCGGAAAAATCCAAATCCAAAAATACTAAAAAATTCACAAGGGTACGTAGAATGTGAGGAATCCTAACATAGTTCGTACCTTCCATATTCTCCACTTCTTTGGAGTTTTTAAAATTTTTTGGGATATCATATGGTTCGGATGTTGTTTAAATAGGTTCGTTACACTTGGAAGGTGGTCAAATGATTTCCGAAAAAATCCAAATCCTAAAATGCTCAAAAATTCACAAGGGTACGAAGAATGTTTGGAATCCTCACATTGTTCGTACCCTCCCAAATCTCCACGTCTTTCGAGTTTTTAAAATTTTCTTGGGACATCATTTGGCTTGGATGTTTTTTAAATATGTTCATTACACATAGGAGGTGGTGAAATGATTTCCGGAAAAATACAAATCCAAAAATACTAAAAAATTCACAAGGGTACGAAGAATGTGAGGAATCCTACATTAATCGTACCTCCGCAAATCTCTACTTCGTTTGGAGTTTTAAAATTTTTTGGGACATTCATATCGCTTGGATGTTGTTTAAATATGTTGCGTTACACGCTTTATAAGGTGGTGAAATGATTTCCGGAAAATCCAAATCCGAAAAATGACTAAAAAATTAACAAAGGTACGTAGAATGTGATAGGAATCGTAACATTCGTTCGTAGCTTAATATTCCTCCACTCTTGGAGTTTGTTTTAAATTTTTTTTGGGACATATATGGTTTGTATGTTGTTTAAATAGGTTCGTTACACTTGGAAGGCGGTTAATGATAGTCCGAAAAAATCCAAATAAAAAAATCTCAAAATTCACAGAGGGTACGAAGAATGTGGAAAGGAATCCTTCACATTGTTGACCCTCCAAATCTACACTTCTTTGGAGTTTTTAAAATTTTTTGGACATCATGTGGCTCGATATGTTTAAATATGTTCATTACACATAGGAAAGGTGGTCAAAGATGGATTTCCGGAAAAAATCCAAATCCAAAATACTCAAAAATTCACAAGGGTACGAAGAATGTGAGGAATCCTCACATTGTTCGTACCCTCCAAATCTCCACTTTCTTTTGGAGTTTTTAAAATTTTTTGGGACATCATATGGCTTGGATGTTGTTTAAATAGGTTCGTTAGCACTTAGGAAGGTGGTGAAATGATTTCGGAAAAAATCCAAATCCAAAAATACTAAAAAATTCACAGGGGTACGTAGAATGTGAGGAATCCTAACATTGTTCGTACCTTCCATATTCTCCACTTCTTTGGAGTTTTTAAATTTTTTGGGATATCTATGGTTTGGATGTTGTTTAAATAGGTTCGTTACACTTGATGGGTGGTCAAATGATTTCCGAAAAAATCCAATCCAAAAATACTCAAAAATTCACAAGGGTACGAAGAATGTTGAGGAATCCTCAACATTGTTCGTACCCTTCCGACATCTCCACTTCTTTTGGAGTTTTTTAAATTTTCTTTGGGACATCATATGGCTTGGATGTTGTTTTAAATAGGTTCGTTCACTTAGGAGGTGGTGAAATGATTCCCGAAAAATCCAAATCCAAAAATACTAAAAAATCACAGGGTACGAAGAATGTGAGGAATCCACATTGTTCGTACCCTTCCAAATCTCCATTCTGTGGAGTTTTTAAATTTTTTGGGACATCATATGGCTTGGATGTTGTTTAAATAGGTTCGTTACACTTGAAGGTGGTGAAAATGATTCCGAAAAATCCAAATCAAAAAATACTAAAAAAGTCACAAGGGTACGTAGAATGTGAGGAATCCTAACATTGTTCATACCTTCCATATTCTCCACTTCTTTGGAGTTTTTAAAATTTTTTGGGACATCATATGGTTTGGATGTTTCTTTAAATAGGTTCGTTACACTTGGAATGGTGGTCAAATGATTTCCGAAAAATCCAAATCCAAAATACTCAAAAATTCACAAGGGTACGAAGATTTGAGGAATCCTCACATTGTTTGTACCCTCCCAATCTCCACTTTCTTTGGAGTTTTAAAATTTTTTGGGATCATGTGGCTTTCGATATTGGCTTAAATTGTTCATTACAAAACAGAGTAGGAGGTGGTCAAATGATTTTTCGGAAAAATAGCAAATCCAAAAATAACAGAAAAATTCACCAAGGGTATATGAACAATGTGAGGCATGCTCACATTCTTTCGCACCTCATGCCAAATTCCCCTTCTTTGAAGTTTTAAAATTTTTTGGGAATCATATGGCTTGGATGTTGTTTAATAGGTTCGTTACACTTAGAAGGTGGTGAAATGATTTCCGGAAAAAATCGCCAGAATCCAAAAATAATAAAAAATTCAGAAGGGTACGTAGATTGTTATGAATCCTAACATTGTTCGCGACCATCCAGATTCTCCATTCTTTTGGAGTTTTTTTTCAATTTTTGGGCACATCCATATGGTTTGGATGTTTGTTTAAGATAGGTTTCGTTACCTTGGAAGGTGGCCAATGAATTTCCCGAATAAATCAAATCAAAAAATACTCAAAAAATTGGACAAGGGTACAAGAATGTGAGGAATCTCACATTGTTCGTACTCAAATCTCAGCTTGGTTGGAGTTTTAAAGTTTTTTGGGTGTGACTCATATGGTTTGGATATTGTTTTAAAATAGGTTTCGTGTACACTTAGAAGGTGGTGAAAATGATTTCGGAAAAATCAAGATCCAAAATACTAAAACATTTAACAAGGGTACGTAGAATGTGAGAAATCCTCACATTATCGTCCCTCGCAAATCTCTACTTCGTTGCAAGTTTTAAAATTTTTTGGAGACAGTCATAATCGGCTTGGATGTGTGTTAAATATGTTCCGTTACACTTATAAGGTGTGAATTTTCCCGGAAAATCCAAATCGCAAAAATCACTAAAAAGAATTCACAAGGGTACGTAGAATGTGAGGATCTAACATTGTTTCGTACCTCATATTCTCCACTTCTTTGGAGTTTTTTTAAATTTTTTGGGAACAGTTCATTATGGTTTTGGATGTTGTTTAATAGGTTCGTGTACACTTGGAAGGCGGTCTAAATGATATCCGAAAAAATCCAAATAAAATCTCAATAAATTCACAAGGTACGAGAGAATGTGAGGAAATCCTCACATTTGTTCGTACTCCCAATCTCCACTTCTTTGGAGTTTTTAAAATTTTTTGGGACATCATGTGGCTTCGATATTGTTTAAATATGTTCATTACACATAGGAGGTGGTCAAATGATTTCCGGAAAAATACAAATCCAAAAATAGTAAAAAATTCACAAGGGTACGAACAATGTGAGGATTGCTCACATTCTTCGCACCCTCCCAAATCTCCCCTTCTTTTGAGTTTTTAAAATTTTATGGGACATCATATGGCTTGGATGTTGTTTAAATAGGTTCGTTACACTTAGAAGGTGGTGAAATGATTTCCGGAAAAATCCAAATCCAAAAATAATAAAAAATTCAGAAGGGTACGTAGATTGTTAGGAATCCTAACATTGTTCGCACCATCCATATTCTCCACTTCTTTGGAGTTTTTTCAATTTTTTGGGACATCATATGGTTTGGATGTTGTTTAAATAGGTTCGTTACACTTGGAAGGTGGTCAAATGATTTCCGAAAAAATCCAAATCCAAAAATACTCAAAAATTCACAAGGGTACGAAGAATGTGAGGAATCTACAATATGTTTACCTCGGCCAAATTTCCACTTGCTTGGAGTTTTAAAAGTTTTTTGGACATCCATATGCTTGGATATTGTTTAAATAGCTTCGTTACACCTATGGCAAGTTGGTGTAAGTGATTTCCGAAAAAATACAATAATCCAAAATACTAAAAATTCACAAGGGTACGAAGAATGCGAGGAATGCCTCACATTTGTTCGTACTCCAAATCTCACCTTGTTTTGAAGTTTTTAAAATTTTTTTGGGACATCATATGGCTTGGATGTTTGGTTTTAAATAGGTTCGTTACACTTAGAAGGTGGTGAAATGATTTCCGGAAAAATCCAAATCCAAAAATACTAAAAAATTCACAAGGGTACGTAGAATGTGAGGAATCTTAACATTGTTCGTACCTTCCATATTCTCCACTTCTTTGGAGTTTTTAAAATTTTCTTGGGACATCATTTGGCTTGGATGTTTTTTAAATATGTTCATTACACATAGGAGGTGGTGAAATGATTTCCGGAAAAATACAAATCCAAAAATACTAAAAAATTCACAAGGGTACGAAGAATGTGAGGAATCCTCACATTGTTCGTACCCTCCCAAATCTCCACTTCTTTGGAGTTTTTAATATTTTTTGGGAGATCATATGGCTTGGATGTTGTTTAAATAGGTTCGTTACACTTAGAAGGTGGTGAAATGATTTCCGAAAAAATCCAAATCAAAAAATACTAAAAAAGGCACAAGGGTACGTAGAATGTGAGGAATCCTAACATTGTTCATACCTTCCATATTCTCCACTTCTTTGGAGTTTTTTAAATTTTTTGGGACATCATATGGTTTGGATGTTCTTTAAATAGGTTCGTTACACTTGGATGGTGGTCAAATGATTTCCGAAAAAATCCAAATCCAAAAATACTCAAAAATTCACAAGGGTACGAAGAATGTGAGGAATCCTCACATTGTTCGTACCCTTCCAAATCTCCATTCTTTGGAGTTTTAAAATTTTTTGGGGACATCATATGGCTTGGATGTTTTTAAATAGGTTCGTTACCACATAGGGAGGTGGTGAAATGATTTCGGAAAAATCCAAATCCAAAAATACTAAAAAATTCACAAGGGTACGTAGAATGTGAGGAATCCTTAACATTGTTCGTACCTTCCATATTCTCCACTTCTTTGGAGTTTTTAAAATTTTTTGGGACATCATATGGCTTGGATGTTGTTTAAATAGGTTCGTTACACTTAGGGAAGGTGGTGAAATGATTTCCGAAAAAATCAAACCAAAAATCACTAAAAATTCACAAGGGTACGAAGAATGTGAGGAATCCTCACATTGTTCGTAACCCTCCCAAATTCTCCACTTCTTTGGAGTTTTTAAATCTTTTTGGGACATCAATGGCTTTGGATGTTGTTTAAATAGGTTCGTTACACTTAGGAGGTGGTGAATGATTTCCCGAAAAATCCAAATCCAAAAAATACTAAAAATTCACAAGGGTACGTAGAATGTGAGGAATCCTAACATTGTTCGTACCTTCCATATTCTCCACTTCTTTGGAGTTTTTAAAATTTTTTGGGACATCATATGGTTTGGATGTTGTTTAAATAGGTTCGTTACACTTGGAAGGTGGTCAAATGATTTCCGAAAAAATCCAAATCCAAAAATACTCAAAAATTCACAAGGGTACGAAGAATGTGAGGAATCCTCACATTGTTCGTACCCTTCCAAATCTCCACTTCTTTGGAGTTTTTAAAATTTTTTGGGACATCATATGGCTTGGATGTTGTTTAAATAGGTTCGTTACACTTAGAAGGTGGTGAAATGATTTCCGGAAAAATCCAAATCCAAAAATACTAAAAAATTCACAAGGGTACGTAGAATGTGAGGAATCCTAACATTGTTCGTACCTTCCATATTCTCCACTTCTTTGGAGTTTTTAAATTTTTTGGGACATCATATGGCTTGGATGTTGTTTAAATAGGTTCGTTACACTTAGGAAGGTGGTGAAATGATTTTCCGAAAAAATCCAAATCCAAAAATACTAAAAATTCACAAGGGTACGAAGAATGTGAGGAATCCTCACATTGTTCGTACCCTCCCAAATCTCCACTTCTTTGGAGTTTTTAATATTTTTTGGGAATCATATGGCTTGGATGTTGTTTAAATAGGTTCGTTACACTAGAGGTGGTGAAATGATTTCCGAAAAAAATCCAAATCAAAAAATACTAAAAAAGTCCACAAGGGTACGTAGAATGTGAGGAATCCTAACATTGTTCATACCTTCCATATTCTCCACTTCTTTGGAGTTTTTTAAATTTTTTGGGACATCATATGGTTTGGATGTTCTTTAAATAGGTTCGTTACACTTGGATGGTGGTCAAATGATTTCCGAAAAAATCCAAATCCAAAAATACTCAAAAATTCACAAGGGTACGAAGAATGTGAGGAATCCTCACATTGTTCGTACCCTTCCAAATCTCCATTTCTTTCGAGTTTTTAAAATTTCTTGGGACATCATATGGCTTGGATGTTGTTTAAATAGGTTCGTTACACTTAGAAGGTGGTGAAATGATTTCCGGAAAAATCAAATCCAAAAATACTAAAAAATTCACAAGGGTACGTAGAATGTGAGGAATCCTAACATTGTTCGTACCTTCCATATTCTCCACTTCTTTGGAGTTTTTAAAATTTTTTGGGATATCATATGGTTCGGATGTTGTTTAAATAGGTTCGTTACACTTAGAAGGTGGTTGAAATGATTTCCGGAAAAAATCAAAATGTCAACAATACTAAAAAAATTCGAAGGGTACGTAATGAATGTGAGGAATCCTAACTATTGTTCGTACATCCTATATATCTCCACTTCTTTGGAGTTTTTTAATTTTTTTGGACATCATATTGGTTTTGGGATGTTGTTTTAATAGCTTTGTTACAACTTGGAGTGGTCAATTATTTCCGAAAAATCACAATCCAAAAATAGCCAAAAATTGTTACAAGCGGCGAAGAACTGTGAGGAATCCCTCACATTCTTCATCAGCCGTCAAATTTCAACTTTGTTGGAGTTTGTTCAATATTTTTGGGACCATCATCATATTGGCTTTGGATGTTGTTTAAATATGTTCATTACACATAGGGGTGGTAAGAAATATTTCCAGAAAAATCCAAAATCCAAAAATACTAAAAAATTCACAAGGGTAGTAGAATGTGAGGAATCCTAACATTGTTCATACCTTCCATATTCTCCACTTCTTTGGAGTTTTTTAAATTTTTTGGGACATCATATGGTTTGGATGTTCTTTAAATAGGTTCGTTACACTTGGATGGTGGTCAAATGACTTCCGAAAAAATCCAAATCCAAAAATACTCAAAAATTCACAAGGGTACGAAGAATGTGAGGAGTCCTCACATTGTTCGTACCCTTCCCAGATCTCCACTTTCTTTGGAGTTTTTAAAATTTTTTGGGACATCATATGGCTTGGATGTTGTTTAAATAGGTTCGTTACACTTAGAAGAGGGTGAATTGATTTCCAGAAAAATCCAAATCCAAAAATACTAAAAAATTCAGAAGGGTATGTAGAATGTGACGAATCCTAACATTGTTCGTACCTTCCATATTCTCCACTTCGTTGGAGTTTTTTAAATTTTCTGAGACATGATATGGTTTGGATGTTGTTTAAATAGGTTCGTTTATCACTTGAAAAGGTGGTCGAGGATGATTTTCGAAAATATCAAATCCAAAAGTCTAAAAGATTAACAGGCTCTACGAAGAATGTGAGGAATCGCTCACATTTGTTCTACCCTCCAGATTTTCCACTTCGTTTGGAGTTTTTAAAATTTTAATGGGCCATAATGGCTTGGATAATTATTTAAATATAGGTTCGTTACACATAGGGTGTGAAATGATTTCTGGAAAAATCCAATCCAAAAATCTAAAAAATTCACAAGGGTACGAAGATGTGAGGAGTCCCACATTGTCGTACTCTCCCTCAGATCTCCACTTCTTTGGGTTTTTTAATTTTTTTGGGACATCATATGGAATTGGTATGTGTTTAATAGGTTCATTACACTTAGAAGAGGTGTGAATTGATTTCCAGAAAAATTCAAATCCCAAAAATAATCAAATAAGATTCAGAAGGTAAGTGTAGAATGTGACGAATCCTAAATTGTTCGTACCTTCATATTCTACACTTCGTTGGAGTTTTGTTAATTTTTCTGAGACATGATTGGTTTGGTATGTTGTTTTTAAGATAGGTTGTTACACTTGAAAGGTGGTTCAGAATGATTTTCAAAATATCCAATCCAAAGTATAAAAAATTACAAGGTTATAGAAGAGAATGTTGAGGAATCTTCAGCATTGTTCGTACCCTCCAGAGTCTCACTTGTTTGGAGTTTTTAAAATTTTATGGGCATATATGGCTTGGATATTATTTAAATAGGTTCGTTAACATAGAGGTGGTGAATGAATTTCTGGAAAAAATCAAATCCAAATCCTAAAAAATTCACAAGGGTAACAAGAATGTGAGGATCGTCACTTTGTTCGTACCTCTCCCAATTCCACTCTCGTTGGATATTTTTAAAATTTTTTGGACAGAAATATGGGGCTTGGATGTTTGTTTAAATTAGGTTCGTACACTTAGAAGGTGGTGTGGATGTTTTTTAATAGGTTCGTTACAAACATAGAAGGGAGTCAAATGATATCCGGAAAGAAAAATCCAAAATTCAAAAATACCAAAAAATTTCATAAATGGTACGAAGAATGTGAGGAATCCTCACAATCTTCATTACCTTCGATGTCTCCACTAATGATTGACAAGTTTTTAAAATTTGTTTTGGGACGTTCATAATGGCTTGGATTATGTTTAAATAGGTTCAATTACACTTAGGAGGTGCGTCGAAATGATTTCCGGAAAAATCCCAAATCCAAAATACTCAAAAATGTCACAAGGGTACGAAAGAATGTGACGGATTTCATGGCACATTCTTATCGTAGACCCTCAGATAAAATACCATATTCTCCAACTTCCTCTTTGGACTTTATAAATTTTTTGGGGACTCTATGGCTTGGGTGTTGTATTAAATACGGTTCGTTACAATAGGAGGATGGATGAAATGAGATTTCCAGAAAAATGTCAAAATCCAAAAATAACCCAAAAAGTCACAAGGGTGCGAAGAATGTGAAGAATCCTCACATTACTTCGTACCTCAAAAGTGGTCCTATACCCAATTCTCCACTGTGTATGAGTTTTTTGAATTTTTTTGGGACATCATGACTGGGGTTTGGATTGTTTTTAAATAGGTTCGTATTCACATAGAAGGCTGGTCAAATGATATCCAGAAAAATCCAAAATCCAAAACATACTAAAAATCACAAATGGTAACGAACGAATGTGAGGAAATCTGCAATTACTTCGCACCACCTTCCAATTCATCTCACTTGTTTGGATTAGTCTTTTAAAAATTTTTTGAGACTAAAAACATATTAGGCTTTGGATATATGTTAAATAAGGTTCATACACTTAGAAGGAGTGATATGATCCTGGAAAAACTCCATTCCAAAAATTACACTCAACAAATTCACAAGGGTACGAGAAAATGTGAGGAATCCCTCCATTCTTCGTACCCTCCCAATTCTCCACTTCTTAACTTTTTAAATTTTTTGGGATAATCATAAAGATGAGTTTGGGTAGTTGTTTAAATAGGTTCGTTACACTTAGGAAGCTGGTCAATGATTTCCCGAAAAAATCCAAAATCCGAAAATGCTAAAAAAAATTCACAAAGAGTATCACGTAAGAGAGAGGAGGAACTTCTCAGCATTCTCGTACCCTCACAATCCTCCACTTCTTTGGAAGTTTTTGAATAATTTTTGGACAATCATATGGTTTTGGAATGTTGTTTAAATAAGGTTCGTAAACACATAGATAGGTGGTCAATATGATATCCGGAAAATCAAAATCCAAAAATACGTGAAAAATTTTCAAAAATGGTACGAAGAATGTGGAGGAATTCCTCACATTTTTTCGTGACCCACTCTCACCATTCTCCACTTGTTTGAAGTTTTTAAAATTTTTTGGGCACTCTCATATCGGCAATGGATATTGCTTTAAATACGCGTTATTAACTACCTTAGGAGATAGTGAATAATGATTCTAAGAAAAGATCCGAATCCAAATCGAAAATACTTAAAAATTCACAAGGGTTACGAAGAAAATGTGAGGATTCCTCACATTCTTCGTACCCTCCCCAATTCTCCATTCTTCGACTTTTTAAAATTTTTTGGGACATCATATGGTTTGGGTATTGTTTAAATAGGATTCGTTACACTTAGGAAGTGGTCAAATGATTTCCGGAAAAATCCAAAATCCAAAAATTCTAAAAAAAAATTCACAAGAGTACCGAAGAATGTGAAGAATCCTCACATTCTTTCGTACCTCCCAATTCTCCACTTTTCTTTAGAGTTTGAAAATGTTTTTGGGCGACATTCATATGAGTTTGGAGTTGTTTTAAAATAGGGTCTCGCTTAACATCATAAGAAGGTTAGTCAAATGATATCCAGGAAAAATCAAAATCCAAAAAATGAGTATAAAAATTTCAAAATGGTAACGAAGCCAACATTCTCCACTTGTTTAAAGTTTTTAAAAATTTTTTGGGACTTCATATGAGCTTGGAATATTGTTTAAATAAGTTCATTACATTTGAGGCGCAGGATTGATAAATGTTTCTCACCTGAAAAACCATCCAAAATCCAAATAATACTTGAGAAAAATTCACAAGGGTAACGAAGAATGATGAGGGATTCCTACACATTCTTTGTATCCCCCCTCCCAATTCTGCTCACTTCTGTGTGAGGACTTTTATGATAATTTTTTGGGACATTCAACATGGCTTGGATGTTGTTTAATTAGTAATGTTAAGTTACGACTTGGGGAGGTGATTAAATGATATCCGGGAAAACATCCATCCAAAATACTAAAAAATGTCACATGCGGTACAGAAGAATGTGAGGAATTCCTCAATAGTGCTTCGTACCCTCAGAATTTAGCCTCAACTCGGATTCTCCACGTTGTTTGAAGTTTTAACCTTTTCGAACTTAATATGGCTTTGGATATTGTTTAAATAGTTCATTATACTTAGCGATAGGTGCTCAATGCACTTACCGGAAAAATCCAATCAAGAAACTTTCAACAAAATACTAGTACATTTCATGAGGGTGTGAATGGATCGAACAATTCAAATTGGAAATTTTACTGAAAAAAATATGTGAGGGTTTTGGATTTCCATATTGTTAGTAATTATACCTTTTTGTATTTTCAATATTTCACACAATATTTATTGAGAAAAGCTAAGATTAACATTTAATCATATACTCTCTCACACTAATAATTAGTACTAACAACTAATTTAATCTTAATTGTATATATTAAAGAATTTATACATTAAAATTTATTGTTTCTAGCTGTCCTCACCTTTTTTTAACTTCATAAACCAATTTATATTGCTTTTCCAGTCTATCTTCAACAATAACGCGTCAATTTTTGTCAACAAATTATTTGATGTACAAACATTAAATTTATCATATTTTTCTTAATTTATAAATTATATCACCGTTAATATTCTTTATAATAATTTTTTATTTATTATTAAACACTAAATTGTTTTGTGGGGTTTAATCACTTTATAGTACAAAAATAAATAAACTGTAATTTATTTTTTCAAAATTTTCTTTATTTTTCTGTTTCATAAAAAAAAATTCCTAAACAAAATAATTACATTAAACAAATTTATAATTGGTTAATGTAATAAATGTAACAATATGTGTTGCATAGGATTATTTCCCATGGCAGTCACCTGAAGAAATGGTTTTGTTTTTTTTTTTTTTTAATTTAGCATGCATGTGTCTCTACCCTATTAGCCAAAAAAAGTGGGTATGGTACCGAAAAGTGCTTTTCGGTACCGTATACGGTTTAAATTTGACCGAACATATTTTGATCCAGATCTTTTGCATGTGAACCACAAAAACCAGCCACATGCCAAAGATATCCTTCATCCTTTGAGTCACCACTCTTGGATCTCCGTTGGATTATGGAGCTAGATCAGATTCCTCACGCATCAGTCGCGCTGATCGTCGGCGTCACCGGCATGGCCGGCTTGAGCTTGGCCGAAGCCCTCAAGAAGCCTAGTGCCTCAGGCGGCCCCTGGAAAGTCTACGGCGCCGCCCGCCGCCCCCAGCCCACCTGGTTCCCCATCTCCATCGTCGACCACTACATAACATTCGACGCCGTTTGTTCCGACGACACGCGGGCCAAAGCTCGTCTCACTCCGATTTATTCGAGAAGCGAAGTCACGCACGTGATTCATGGGTGGAGCATCCAAGTCCGCGAAACGGAGAGACTCAACATCAACTTGTCAAACGCCGCCATGCTGTCCACAATCGTACTCGAGACGTTTTTCAAATCGCGGCGTCATCGCGCACGACCAACATCGTAGAGATCTCAGACCGGTACCAAACATTACATGGGCCCGATATTCGACCCGGAAAAATCGAAACAGCTCACCGCACCGGAGACCCCATTTCGGGAGGATTTCCCTCGACTTCCATTCCCGAACTTCTACTACGCGCTCGAAGAACCTAACTAGCAGATTCGTACACAGCCCTACCTTCACCTACATCCTGTTCACCGATCATCCAATCATATCATCGGCAGCGTCTTTCAAGGAGCATCGATAACACGCCCTGCTCACTACTCGGCCACGTATTATGCAGCCCAATATATGTAAACACGAATGAAGGCTTGCCGTTTCGGTATCCAGTGCACCCGTTACCATGGGATCATTTCGTCGAACATGTCGGACGCGCGTGTGCTGGCGGAGCCAGCAGATTATGGGCGGCGGTTACTCTCTTCTGAAAAAGGCTAAGAACCAAGCGGTTCAAACTGCGTAACCGGCGACATTTTTAACTTGGAGAGCATGTGGAAGGTAGTGTGCGAGGTGTTTAGAAGTTGACGTTTGGAGGAATTTGGATGAGTCCAGGAGTTTTGATTTTTGTGGGGAATGATGAGTGAGCAAAGGAAAAGCAGTGGGAGAAGCTATTGTGTAACAAAAAAATGGTTGTACGAGAAGCTAAATTAGTAGGAGTATCACTTGTTTTTGTGCAGCGTGCAAGAGCAAGTTCTGCGTTTCGAAATTTCAGCAGTATGCAGCATGAAACAAAATCGCAGTTATCGGGTGGTTTTAGGCCATGGTGGGATAGCTGCAGAGCATAGGCATATGGGTGGAGAGATTGAGAGTGATGAATATAATACCCTAAGGAAGATCTTTGTTGGTGGTTGTGGCTTGGGTCTTTTGGATCTTGGTGTTGTAAACCTTTGTAAAGTTCCTCTACTTGTTTACCATTTTATGAATAGCACATAAAAAGATCTTTGTGGTTTAGTTCTTGGGTCTTGTCTTCTTAGTTCCTCTGTTGATTATATACTTCATGAATGGGATTATGTACGACAGAGCTGTTATTTCTTCTGTGAGAACTTGGGTGTTTTTTTTTCAAGGGATGACGAATTAAAGGAATAATATTCCATATCACAAAAAGTCTAAAATAAATCATATTCACCATAATGCATCTAAACAAATCACAATTATGGGATATAACAGTAATTATTAGCACCTGCAATGTGGTTCTTAAAAGATAAAAAAAAAAATAGTATGATTCTAAATATTTTGTATATAGTCTCTTAATCTTTTATTTGATTGTCTTCTATTCTTCCTTTTATTTAAAAATTAAATAATTTTAAAATACATAAGTTTCTAATTAAATTTGATTTTTGTTTAAAAAAATATATATCAATTACTAAAGCTATAATTGATATGAGAAATAATTGACAATCCGAAGAGAGAAAAAATATATATAAATTAGAAGATTAAAATGTAGTTCACTCCCTTTGTTCCTGTGTCACCTTGTCCCATCCCTTAGGGTATATTTTCGTTCATATTATCTCCCCTTACGTTTTGACAACAAGACTATTGGCTCTTTGAAAGTTTGGAAGATTGATAGGATGTTACCATTGAGTAATAGAAAGAAAGTTGAAAATTCAACAACTTCTCTCTCTATCCTACTTTTCGGAGGCAACTAAACAGAAAACCAGAAGACAAGATGAGTCCATTTAATGGAAAATTGGGTTGTTATTTGGTATCCACTCTTCATTTTGGGTTACCTACCCACGTTTGACCTCATAATAAAATGACATGTGTAAAGTACATATCATTAAAAAACTAATAAAAACTTATCATATCTCGACATTATTGGCTGGAATTATATGCTACATGCATTTCATACTATAATCTAAATATTACAACTTTTTTTATAATTTAATTAGTAATTATCAAATATAGTATCTTTATGTTATTATTGTAATGTATTACCTAACTCTATCTAAAAAAAGAAAATCATACCAACTACTCTTATACTCTCATTATTCATATATAAAAAACGGATAGTAATTTAATATGAAAATTAAATAATTTTAACTATCAAATTACAAAATATATAAGATGTATTTTGATGAATCAAATTTGAAGATCAAGTTTAAAACTTTTTGAGAGATAAAATTTAAATTTTGTATCATATGAAGAAGATGAAGGATTTCAAGTGATTACAAATGTCAAAAGTAATATTTGAGATTTTTTTATCCAAATATAATTGTTGTAGGAAGAAATGTGATGTTAAAAAACGATTTTAGAATTTTTTATGAATTTATTATAAAATTTTGTTATCAAATTGTTATTAATATTTTTATATAATTTTTTTTTGTTCATAGATTGAAAATTTGAAGATGAAATGCCTTTAATGTCCGTGAAGAAGACATTATACGAAAGATGTCAGTGATTATACGTGTTTAAAAAGGTAACATTGATTTTTTTTTTTTTATTTCCATAACTATTGTAAGTAGAATGTCAATGGTCAAATGAACAATTAAAATATATCGTGGATTTATAACATTTAAGATTTGTTTAATGTTGGATTTTTTCTCTGAGAGTTATTATGTAATTAAATTGGAGAGGATTTAAGATCATTTGTTATGAAAATTAGCACATGTCAATGAATATTTTTGTAAGAGTATACGAACTTTTAAGATGAATGGTACGAACTTTGTAAGATATGGTACGACATAACTATTTCTAAGCAGATTGCTAACGAAACTTTCTAGGGATAATGTAACGGAACTAATGAATAAAGATTTGAGTACAAACTTTTCTAAGAGATGGTACGAAATTTGTAAGATATGGTACGAACTTTTTAAGAGAGAGTACGAATTTTGTAAGAAATGGTACGAAATTTCTAAGAGAGTGTACGAACTTTGTAAGAAATGGTACGAACTTTCTAAGACATGGTACAAACTTTCTAAGAGAGGGTATGAACTTTCTAAGATGGGGTACGAACTTTGTAAGAGAAAGTACGAACTTTCTAAGAGATGGTACGAACTTTATAAAAGATGGTACGAACTTTCTAAGAGAGTATCAAACTTCTATATTGAGGTAAGTGAGATGGTATCGCAACCTTTGTAAGAATATAGTACGTAACTTTGTAAAGAGTATTGATAGTCGAACTTGTAAGAGATGTAACGAGACGTTTGTGAAGATATGATACAGAACTTTGAGAGAGAATGGTACGAAGACTTTTAGTAAAAGATGATACGAACTTTGTAAGAAAATGTACGAAACTTTGTAAGGCAAGGTACGAACTTTTTAA
>JBAPGN010001586.1:8242-19905 GCA_037355405.1 Vitis amurensis | reverse complement strand
GTATAGTTAATTCTCTAGCTGGTGTGGTACAGATTCATCCTTCAATTGGATTTCACTTTAATTCTCTCACTGATGCAACTTGCAATGGTTTAAGCCTCTCACTAAGCCTCAACCATTCAAGGTGATCTTACTTGGATTACCCGTCAAAAGTTCGCAGAGATACTAATGGATTGTCTCCCTAGAGTCAAACGCTTATCAAGTGTTGGCTATCTAGAAAAATCCTATCCCTGAAGTCACCTACCAGAGGCTCGGCAAAGGGGTAAACTAGTGCATTCATGGTGGAAATCACTTGCTTACAAGTGTTGGCTAGATGATGCGGGTGTTTTTTTAAGTTAACTAAAAACATTAAACACTAAAGGATTTCAAACTTCCTCTTCATTACTAACTAAACCAAACGCCTTTGCATTCTGCAGCTTGGAACCTCCCCCGGCTACCTTAGCTCCAAGGAATTATAGGTTTAGTTACTCATTCTCTGGGGAAAACTCCTCAGAGAATTCATAACTTAGAAA
This sequence comes from Vitis amurensis, assembly GCA_037355405.1. NCBI lineage: Eukaryota > Viridiplantae > Streptophyta > Magnoliopsida > Vitales > Vitaceae > Vitis > Vitis amurensis. The sequence continues at coordinate 19,396 of JBAPGN010001586.1, read as the reverse complement.
TAAAATGAAAATACAAAGTGAGAAGGTAAGATAGTAGAAGGAAATAAACTTTACTTGCTTACCAAACTTTTACAGAAGGAACCCCTCTCTGAGAACAGGCTCCCGAGAGGTATATATATCAAACCAATATAAAACTAATTGTTACACTGATATTTGGTCTTTTTACTAACTTAAAAACTAAGGAATCATGTAATTGGTGGTTTACACAAGGAGTAATTTTGGGATTTAGACAAACAAAAATCTAATGAAAATTCTTCCCATGGTCGGTAGCAAGCTTCGGGAGGCTCCAAGGAGCTTTCGCAGAAGAAAAGTGGGTCTGGAAATTTCGCAGACAACCAAGAGGGCTGGCGAATTATTTCGCAAGACGCGAGCTATCTTCACCAGGCTGCGAAGTACTTCCACCTTGAGGTCCCAGCTCCTTCTCGCGCATGGTTCGTGAATCGTCAGAAGGAGAAACACCTTACTGTACAAAAGTGCTGCGAAATTCTCGCAACAAATGGCTGATTTCGCAACACTTTAGAGTGATTGACTTGTAACAGCTGCAACTTCCTCATTTCAACTCCAAATCGCACACCGTTTGAAGCATTGGATTGTTGGCTTCCAGAGCTTTGAAATGGCTATAATAGCAGCTCATTTTGGACTTCAGGAAGTGCCCCAAAAGTGGCTGCAGTGACTGTCATCAAGAACATGCTCCATAGCTGATCCTCTTTGCTTTTTCTCCTTGCAATCCGGATTTACTTTTGGCAAATAACTTCTAAGCTTTGCCCAAGATTCCTCATAGCTCTCCTCAATATTGACTTGCTTTGGTGATCAAAATACTAACAAAAACACCAAAACTTGCACAAAATGAGTAAAATTGCTTTCAAGGACCCTTAACATGCCATTGAAGTAAAAGCTAACTACCTACTACTCAAAAGTGGTTAAAAGGATTGATTATAGGCTAATCAAATTGCACTTTTTGAGTAGTAATCACATCCCCCGCAACCGACATCTTGGCTAGTCCTTAGCATAAAAGGAGAGAAATGAAATAAATAACAACTATCTAAAATTCAACATCATCGCTAAATCAAAATCAATTCCAGAAAGTGCATGATGATCTATTTCTCACATGAATCATATAAAGAGACTCAACTCCAAATTCTCAACATAGAGTCCATATATATCACTAATGTAAATACAACAGCTGCTGAATTGACAGAGAATATCGAGGGGTTTGGATGGGTGACAGACTAGATATGTTTTTAAACACTTACATTTCTACTAATTTCTACTCAGAGAGATCAAAACTAGTTAGTCTCTCCACACTATAACAGTTAACCTAAAGTACAGTCAATAGATTAGGTTCACTTTAGCTGTTGGCAGAGAATAATATAAGCTAATTACTAGACTCTCTTAGAAATGTGGAAACATCGCATTTCCATCAAAAACCTAATCTTTTTTTCAAAACTTAGCAATTAGACCAAATAAAAATCCATAAGCTAAAAGACCATCGATTTAATATCATTGTCATTTTTTTATATTTATCGTTGGACATTATGCATTATACTTGGGTACTGTTAGTCTGATTGTTGCGAGTGATATATGGGTGGTCCTATCTGGTCTTATGACTCCTAGACCACTAAGCGTTAGGGCAGTGAGATTAAATAGGAAGTCATGGACGCATCCTTTTTCAACGACATAAATCTCCTCGGATGATTTCCGCCGGTATCTTTAGATGAAGTTTATTAATACCTCAGATTGGCATTCATAACCTATATGCTTAACTCTAATATTCACAGCCTTATATCTATGTGAGTGTCGTGGTGACATTTACTCAACCAATTAAGGTCATATTATGTTGATCATCATTGTCTTCTTCCTTATAATGATATTATCACGCATATACCCCGCGAGACATGCTCGGAAGTTGTCTCAAGCACAATACAAGATCAACGTTGCTTATGTTCAAAGGCACGCGTATGGCCTTTATACCTAGGGTCTTTACAATTTTTATAGTTAAAGTGCAGGTCAAATATTACTAGAAGTTATCCAAACTAATCACTAAGTTCCAAAAGGATATCACCTTTCATCTATTATACCACATTCGGATAGACGCAATATGAGCACGAGTGTTGGGAAGTTAAAGTAGTATAGCTAACTCATTCATATTTTTAGTACGTAACATATTAACATTGAACCACATTAGTATATTAATCACAAGTACTCTGAGAGTTAAGTTGAAAAGCAACATGCAATTTCTCTGGTTAACTATTTCGACATATTGTTCACAAATGTCATGAGATAGTAGTTATAATCATGTAGTCAAAGTAGTAAAAATACTATAACTAATAACCAATAGATTTACAAATACCAAAAGATTTCAGTCAATATTGCTAGCCGCATGCCCCACGAACCTATGAGACTGAGCATTCGTCCGGGAGATGTGCATTTGAGTGCTGTAATTAAAGAGACGGAAGTGTGGTTACTCCTATGCTAATATAAATCGATATATTGATTTGGGGAATAAACCATATGTTTTCAAAAAGATATAGACATCATGTGCAAAAAAGAAAATAAAGAGAGATTTAATGCAAACTTTGAAACAAGAAAATATCTCGCGTGTATTAATTTCTTTGAGTTTGATCAGGCTACAAATGCAAAAAGAACAAGTGATACTAGGAATCCACAGCAATAGTACCAACAACTGGCGATTATCTATTTACACAAACAAACAAAAAACAAAACAAACATAGAATATTAAATTACGATAGGAAGTCTCGATGGGTGGGTGATGGATGGCTAGCAGGGCGAAGGTATCTGCCTCGTCATCTGATGCACATACATCTTTTTGCAGCCATTTGGGCACTTCCTGAATTCAATGATTGCTGCTATTATTACTTTTCAAAGCTCTTGGGGAAGGATGGAGTCACGCTGGGGACTCATGGAGATGAGCTTATGTAGAGCTGAGATTGTGGCGTTTCTGGTGGGAGTAGAATGTGGATGTGCTCTTGCAGCTCTTTGTGGCAAAATCGAAAATGGCCGTTGGAGGCTGCCTTAAATGCAGCTGTTTGGGATGTGTGGCAACATCCTGCTCTTGCAGGCTCTGTATCGCGCGACTAACTCTCTGAGCAAGATTGCTCTGAGAAGCTGTAAGAGTCTCGCAATGCACGGCACATGCTCTCGAGTAATTACGATATATGAGGGATAGGGCAATGAAGCTCGGTCTCAGCTGATGTGGCGAGGGCATGTGAGAGGGCCACGGTGCAGGCTAGTGGATGCTCAGGGATGGCAGGAGTAGCAAGTTGTTAACCTATCAGTAATGTCGCTTGGGGAGGCTCTCCTTGCTGCTGGCTGAGGCTGCCCAGGCTGATCAATTTTGTAGGCCGTCATATTATTCCATTTATCCAGGGTAAATGGCTCACGAAAAATTCTCTTTCTTTCCTGCTGAGGCTCAGAGGGGTATCCGAGATGCTCCAAAACTTGGCATAGCAGCCGTGGGGAAGCAGGAGAGTGAATGCAATCTGCTCTTTGAAGCTTCTTCTTGTGAACCTTCTCCTCAAAGTAGAGAAGGGCTGCCATGATCAGATGATGAGGCCCAAAGAAGAATCCTTCTGACATTTTGTACAGGGCTTCCAGGAGAACTCCCCTTCTTTGGGTCCAATGCTGCAGGGGATAGATATTATGCCTCAAAAAGGCATCAATCAAAAACATAACTGGAGGTAGCTCCCCCCTCAGCAAATGTGATCGATTTGCAGCTCCTCTGGTGAGTGTGCGAACCATTTCTAACTCAGTAGGATTTGCCCAAGCTTTAAAATTGTCGAATTGGGTTGGCTCAAAAGGAATTTGCAGGGCTTCAGCAATATGTCTTGCTCCCAAAATACCATGTCTCCCATCAATTGTGAAATGGATCAGAGTTGGATTTCTTACCTCTTTGGTTGTCATGGACTGGTAGAAATCCGTGGCTATTCGAGATAGAGAACTCTGGAGCTAGCAAGATGCCTCCAATGGTACTTCCTAGCAGCTGGAAATGATTGGGCTAGCTCTGCCCTCAACTCAAATGTTGCTATCGAAGCAAAGCTCAGAGATGGAATGCCCGATCGACAATCCAAGTTTTCCTTCGATTGGGGCTGGGGCAGCATTGGCCTTCGGATCACTTCTTCCAGAGGTGCTTCAGTTGCAATTTGGGGCTCTGGAATTGGCGCTTGAGGCTCCTGAGCTTTTTCTTGGGGTGCCGGAGATGGTACCGGCGACTGAGTTGGTGAGGGGACTAGAGTTGTAGCGGGAGAAGAATTTGGCGAAGACACCGGAGTTTGAACCGGCGACTGCTCTGGTGATTGCACAGGGGATTGCTCAGGGGATTGCTCAGTCAAATCAATTGGTTCTGAGCTTTCCACCCTTGGCTTTTTCTGTAATGGCCGCCCTCCCGACCTGGTCAAATACCGTTTTGCCGGCGGCTTTGGTGGCGCGGACTGCACCGGAGGTGGATTTGGTCTCGACGGCGATGGCTTTGGAGCAGGTTCTGGAACAGAACCTGGACTTGGCTCCTTTCGCAGACTCCTTTTGCGATTCGGCGGAGATGAAGATTTTGCTCCTCTCGTTCGTGCCATTTCAAGCTATCGATCTTTGGCCGGCGTTGCTGAACGGAGGAGGTGACCGGAGGTTCGGACGGCGAGGCTTGGTGAAGAAGATGAAGGGGCTGCGAGAATGGTGCTCTGATTTTTGAAACCCTTTTCGCAGCACTTTTGACCGGTATAAATAGGAAAAAACGGAAGCCCAAGGATCAGTTTAAGTCTCGCAACAAAATGCCAACTTCGCAGCAAAATGCCAATTTCGCAGCAACTTCGCAGTGAGTTTCGCAGCTGCGAAATTGATGTTACTGTGCTGCGAAATGGCACTCGTGTGCCAAATCCACTTTCGCAATTGCGAAATACCCTGCGGAATGGGACTTTTGTGCGAAAATCAATGCTTTTTTATCCATTCGCAGTGCGTTTCGCAGCTGCGAAATGGATGCTACTGTACTGCGGAGTGGCACTCGTGTGCCAAATTCACTTTCGTAGCTGCGAAATACACTCGCAGAGACTTCTACAGTGCTGCGGAATGGTTTGGCAACAAAATGCTCATTTCGCAGAGGTTTCCTTCATCCTGCGAGATTTCGCAGAGCTCTGTTTTTCCCCTGTTTTTGCTCTGTTTCGGCTCCAATTTCGACCCGATTTTTTTTCTTTCAATCTCCTTGAAATTTCTTCCACCTGGGATCATATAAAACGATTAAAACACACCTAAAAACATGATTTACAGATCAAACTAAGATCAAAAGTATGGAAACAACTTGAAAATTTACAAAATTTACAAAAATTTTGGACTGTGGTAAAACCACGTCCAGCAAACCCTTTTTCACTTAGGCTTTTTGAGGTTCAAGGAGGTTGATTGCCTCCTTTTCTGATTTGAATGACTCCATGAACGGCTTAAGACGATATCCATTTCTACATCTAAGCATCCTGCATCAGAATTCAATAGTCCACCACTCCATGGAATATACTCGGTGAATAACAAATGGACCAATCCACCTTGATTTGAGCTTCCCAGGGAAAATATGGAGTCTTGAGTCATACATCAGACTTTTCTTGTCCCAAAACAGCCCCCCATAGCAAGATCATAAAAATAAAAAATAAATAAAAACTAAGTTAAATCAAACCAAACTAAAATTAAAGCAATAAATCAAAATTAAAACAAGTTTAAAAAATAAACAAAAAGATATGGACTAGCTAGTCTTTAGAAAGACTAAGTCCATAAGAAAATTGGATCCGAATTTAGCTTGCCCGGATCCTCATATGAAGTTTGCATTTAAATCAACAGGAAGGGCTTCAAAACTAGCTTTGGGAGGGTCCTCCCTAGCTACTCCTTTTAAGTCCTCTCATTGAACAAGGGTAAGCTCTCTTCCATCTTTCTCCAACTTTGTAGAGTGGCAAGTCCCATAGGCGATTCAGAAAAACCCTCCTCAAAATCCACAAGACTTTCATTCAACTTGTCTTGCATATTTTGATTACAGTGCTCCTCCACCAAAGTATCAATAATACATACCTCCTCTGGTCCTTCTTCTTCTTCCGGAGTGATTTGCTTTTTAGACATATAGAAAATATTTAGATCCAGTGTCATGTTACCAAAAGTAAGTTGCATAAGCCCATTTCTACAGTTTGATGTTGCCATTTGAAGTCAAATGTTAACATGGCAAACCAAGGATGATCAGGCAACTAATTACTTTTCCCTTTAACATGTGAGGATTCTGTATCAAGGAAACAACAAAAGTACTACGTGGATAGTAAAGAAATTATCTTACTGGAGACATACATCCTCAATTACCCTCTGGGAATTTTCACTGTCTATCTGCCAAAGACAAAGTGATTGCTGTGGCTTCACAACTCCGCAAGTCTTGCCAATGTTATAGAGATCAGTAATATTCTATCTGTACGAAATGCAATATTCACGGAACCTCGGCTCCAAGGTCTAACAAGGGAGCTTTGGTCGACACTACTCTATACTCTAATGCAATGTGATCGATAGCGAGGTCATGGGTGTATCAGGGTCTTTATACTTCCGAATAGGGACTTTACACTGTAAGGACTTGCACTACTATGCTCATCAAGAAAGGCTTCTTTTATTAGTCATAACTCTTTTTCTGTGATCAGTTACGAGATGGTTCAATGGGCCTTTAGCAGAATTAGCAATACTGTTGAACTTGTTTATTCATATCCAAGACGAGAAATACTCTAAACTTTCCACTTGCCTAAGCTTCAAGGATACTAATCTGCTTATTTCTAATCCCCCTTCTTTTCCTCCTATAATGCGGACGGTAAAGGTGGAATTAGGTTGTTTTCTCAGCATCCTTCCTTCAGTACCCCCCCTCCCCTCCCACACTGCTCACCCCGGGACATTGGGCGGACACTACTTTTCCACTAGATTTTTCGCGTTAAACCTCCAACACTATCATCGCTCCTCTAAACCCCAATCTAGATTCTTCTAGGGTCTTTTAAGTAGCACACTACCACCTAAACCATACTATCTAACAATAGTTTCTAACTTTGGGTTTGATATACCCCCGCAGCCCGTATCCGCCCTGGGCTCCTCTCTCTGTACAACGGTTAGCAAGCATACGTTATTCTCCTCCACTCTTCACACCGCCCTCCCCTCTCTCTCACTTCCCTCACCTATCTCAACACTCCCCTCCCCCTCTAAGTTATGATTCTTGAGGAGTTCTCCCCAGCCACTACGCTCCCATTTGCTCTTTCTCTGACATCGCGTTTGCATTTTTGATATTTAGAGTCTTCTTCCTTCAGTGATTTCATCTCTTATCTTCCATTTCCTTCCTCCTTCTTTACCTCTTCTATCTTTTTCTCAGCCATGTGCTTGGGCATTGACTGCTCAATTTTTTTATCCACTCTTAGAGTGATCCAGCTTTGGAATCTTTCACCTGTGATGATTTTCTCCCTCTGGTTGGTTCCACTTCATGGACACCTTTAGGGATTTTGGTGAGGTTGAGAACGGAAATTTCTTTCTCTGCAGTGTAATTCAAATTTGTAGTTTGGAGAGTGTGAATAACTGGACTATCTAACAAATTTTTGTTGATTCATATCATTCTGCATTCCCATCTATCTTTTATTCAAGCACATGTCTCGATTCTATCTATTCTTTGATCACTCTAGTTATTGGTGGCTTCTTGCTTTTACCAATAATCTCGCCACTACCGGTTGCTGAGATATGGTTTGTATGTTGGTCAATACTTGAGATTGCGTGAGATGGTGGAATCGGCATGCGTTGGTATTGAGTGTGCGTCGGGTTTGCGCTTGCTCATGAAAAATTTTTTAAAGATGATTCTCAACAATTAGAATTGTATAGTATTACCATAAAGGCACATTGTTATTAGGGGCCGAATTGTCGACAAGCAACAGTTAGCTGTGATCTCTATAACAGTTCCCTGTGCAATTGAGATTGCAGGGCATTCTTCCACCAAATTTCCATATGTACTGACAATTGGGACACAATTACATTGGCACTGAGTGCTCAGCAACAGCTTGCACTTTCATGAATTCTTTCTACAGCTCCAACCGTTCCTCGAGATCTTCTTGTCATGGCTGCCATCTTGGCTTCATGTATCATCTTCTTTCAAAGCATACATCCAGCCATATTTGCATATAAGCATTCAACGAACTTATCTTACGGCACTTCTTCCTTTGGGTGGTTTCATTCCCACATCCCCTTGAAACATCAGCTACATAGCCATAAAATCCATAGCTTCCTCAAGATTTTTGCTCATGAAATCTCCTCTACATTGTCTCGAGGAGTTACTTACATATGAGCGCACGGGACTATGCATGCATAAGGATAGCTAAACTACACCAATTACCATGTACTCAAAGGGCCATGCTGAGGACACGCTGATTTATAAGTCATTCCATAGTATGCTTTCCCAAACTCTATACAATTCTGTCAATCCTCTTTTAGCTGAGATAGATTTGTAAATTGCCTTTTTCACAGCATTTGTTCTAATGAGTAGAGCAAATAAATTTCTTGAGGAATATCAGCTGTAAGTCAGCTCCAAGAGGATATACTCCTTGGCCTATAAATAGCAAAGTCTTTGGCCTTCATCCTTAAGTAATATAGAATAACTTAAGCCCATCAAATAAAATGAAAGCTCCATCTCTTAGGAATCGTATTGCACACAGTGCTCAATTCCCTTAAGTGCATGCATACGGATTCTCACTCTCCATCCTATTGAGAGTCGTAGCCAGATAGTTTTGCGCAGAGAATATAGGTCTGATCACTTCCAGCTGAAGCTTAAACTTAAGGGGGACTAATACAATGTGATGGGTGTCACATCCATACGAGGCTGGAGTGCATACGATCGCCTCTACGATGGTAGATATTAAACTTAGGAAAATTTCATTCGGAGATTTGATAGCCTGATGTAAGCAGCTCCTTTGGTGCCATAATCGCTACGGAGTACATTTTATCTCAATGGAAGTTTAGGATATCATTATTATTCCATAACTGACTAGCTATCCGAATACAGGTCTTACCTAGAGTGTCGTATTATCGACTTAAACCAAGTCTGGGCACGCTCCTACTTATCTCGGTATCCACTTTGTGCTATACCTCGCAATGCAACTAGTAGTTGCAGCCCATACAACTTAAAATGAAAACAGAGGACACAAGAACTAACAGGGCTACTACAAACACAAACTAAACTAAATTTAAAATATAACTTGAATTATAAAGAAAGTGAAAATTAGTAAAATAAAGAAACTTACCGATTTGTGGAGAACTATCAATCTTACAGATTGCTCCAACAAATGGTATCAAATACTCAAACTTGGAACACTCATTCCTCGGCACTGTACAGCCATCTTGAAATACATGCAATTTGTAGTAAGTCGAAGACTCGAATTATTCGTGTCCAGCTGGTGCCAATTTGGCATGATGGGAGATATGGTGTAGTATATTGAACAAATAGAGTTCTATTTGATGCATATCTATTTCACAAGCCATTAGAAACTAGGGAAAGCAGTAAAAAGCTACTATATAGGTGGAAATGCGAGTGGCTCTAGGATCGTTCACTGGGAATGATTCACAAGCAATCAATGATACCAAATTCCAAGTGAATTGGTATTGTTTCCTTTCAAGGTTAGTAAAAGAAGTAAAACACAAACTCTGGTTGGTGATGGTTTAGACTTAAACTAATTGACTTAATAGAAGTTTGGAATAACTTAGGAAGAAAAACATTCCTTGAAGAATTAGGTACACTGGGGGTGGTTCCTCATGCCAAAAGAACATAACTCCGGTCAGATGGTTCCTTTCCTCACGTTAGAGATCAACGTATAGTTAATTCTCTAGCTGGTGTGGTACAGATTCATCCTTCAATTGGATTTCACTTTAATTCTCTCACTGATGCAACTTGCAATGGTTTAAGCCTCTCACTAAGGCTCAACCATTCAAGGTGATCCTTAACCTTGGATTACCCGTCAAAAGCTCGCAAGAGATAACTAATGGATTGTCTCCTAGGAGTCCAAAAGCTTATCAGTGTTGGCTATTCTAGAAAATCCTACCTGAAGTCACCTACCAGAGGCTCGCACAGGGTAAAACTAGTGCATTTCCATGGTGGGAAATCACTTGCCTTACCAAGTGTTGGCCCAGGTGACTCCCGGGCGTTTTTAAGTTAACTAAAAACATTGAAATCACTAAAGGATTTCACTTCCTCTTCCATTACTAACTAAAACCACAAAGTTTTGCATTCTTGCACTTGGAACCTCCCCTGGCTACCTTAGCTCCAAGGAATTATAGGTTTAGTTACTCATTCTCTGGGGAAAACTCCTCAGAGAATTCATAACTTAGTAATAAAATAAGAAAAACGAAGTGAGAAGGTAAGGTAGTAGAAGAAAATAAACTTTACTTGCTTACCTAAACGGTTACAGAAAAGAACTCCTCCCTGGAACAGGCTCCCGAGAGGTATATATATGAACAAAAATATAAAACTAATTGTTACAAAGATATTTAGTCTTTTTACTAACTTAAAAGCTAAGGAATCTTGTAATTGGTGGTTTACAAGGAGTATTTTGGGATTTAGACAACAAAAATCTAATGGAAAATATCTCCCAATGTCGGTAGCAAGCTTCGGGAGGCTTCAGGAGCCATTTCGCAGGAGAAAAGTGGTGTCTGCGAAAATTTCGCAGACACCCAACGAGGGCTGCGAAATTATTTCGCAACACCGAGCTAATCTTCACAGGGCTGCGAAGTAGGCTTCCACCTTGAGGTTTCCAGCTTCCCTCTCGCGGCATAAATCAGGCATCGTCATAAAGGAGAAAACACTCTACCTGTACAAAAGTGTTGCGAAATCACTTCGCAACAAAAGGGTGATTTCGCAGCACTTTGGAGTGATCTGCTTGTAACAGCTGCAACTTCCTCAATTCAACTCCAAATTGCACACCGTTTGAAGCATTGGATTGTTGACTTCCAGAGCTTTGAAATGGTATATAGCATGCATCATTTGAACTTCAGGAAGTGCCCCAAAAGTGGCTGCTGTGACTGTCATCAAAAATATGCTCCATGGCTGATCCTCTTTGCTTTTTCTCCTTGCAATCCGGATTTACTTTTGGCAAATGATTTCTAAGCTTTGCCCAAGATTCC
>JBAPGN010001585.1:0-19051 GCA_037355405.1 Vitis amurensis | reverse complement strand
TTTCATTATATGATAGGCCACCATACTAACTATTGTGCTTCACTACATCATACCATATAGGATCTTACTAACAGAGGTATGGTTCGCTTTCCTACATTGATTGCGGATATCAATTATGGTCCAGTTTACTCTACTCATGAAATTTCTCATCCTTCAAGCTTATTTCATCACGTTTCAAACGCCCAAGGCATTGATGTTCATGAAACACTTTGATGTTGCAGACTGTTGTTGTATTCTAGGACTATACTTTTAGTTAGTCGCTTGAGTTTTTGTTTTGTTTCATTTTGTTTTGTTGGAGTCTTGTATTATAATTAGTGATTCGAGTTTGTACCCCTTGTTTTGAGAGTGGTCTCATTGTATTGTTTTCTTTGGAGTATGTGTTTTGTGGTAAGATGTATCCTACTTTTGTCTTTACCACCCTTTGTTTTACATGACGTCCTCATCAATACTATTATTGGATTTATTTTCCTTTATGAATATATGCTTGTGTTTTCTGATATGGTGTGTTGTCCTTTAAGGCGTTTCTTAACATGCACGTTATGATCTTAAGGTCTACTCTATCATGGAGGATACTAAGTCTATTAGCCTAGGATTAGAGACTTGACTTAGGGAGCTTGAGACTATTGTGGACCCACATTTTTAGCTCGATGCGTGCATTCCCACCTGATAGCGCGACTCGCTTTTCGTTTATTTGGTGAAAATATATAATTTTTAGAAAAGATTTGGAGTTACCACTTATTTTTGCTTTTTTTTTTAAGGGAAAACAAAATAAGAAAGAAAACCTTAAGTGTGACTCCTTATTTGGGAAAGACGGTCTGTGAAAAACCAAAATTGGGTTCAGGGATCAAGTTACTTATTAGAAGGGTATGGTAATGACCGTAGCACCCCTCTATGCCCCTAAAAATGGGTCTCTACTAAATAAGGTGAAGCAAGCATGACAATTAACTAGGAGATCAATGGATACCAAAATGATCAAAGTTAAAACATAATAAACAAAGTGAGGGTGAGAGCGTACCTTGGTAGCAAGTAATAAAGCGTTGTCATGAAAACAAGGTTAGTGTACAATTACAAGTGTAAAAAAATCTCACACAAAACCAAATCAAAATCAATCAAAATCGATCACACAATTTACTTAAATAATTTTTTTTTGAAAGAAATGTTATGAATGTTGGGCCCTCACCCAGCTCAATTTATTTTGTTAGGAATTAATTCTCATAAATTCCATTGTTTTGGAATTATGAAAACTTGTTCATTTTAATATTTTAAAAAAATTGAAAATGGAAGTTTTGAAAATTAAATTTGAAATTTTTTAAATTTTGGAAATGGAATTTTAAAAATTAAGTTTGGAATTTTGGGAAAATTTGGAAAATTTGAAAATTTTGATTTGGGAATTAAATTTTTTAAAACATTGGATTTGGAATTTTGAAAATTTTGATTTGAAAATTATATTTTTTAAAAATATTGGTAATTTTGATTTGAGAATTGTATTTTTAAAAATTAGATTTGGAATTTAGAAAAACTATATGAAATTTGTATTTTAAAGATTAAGTTTGGAAAATTTTAAAAATTATTTGAAAATTGTATTTTGAAGATTGATTTAAAAAAAAAAAAGGATTTTAAAGAGTTATTTGAGAATAACAAAAGAAAATAGAATAATAAATAAATTTTTAACATTAAAAGAAGAGAAAAGCAAAAGCATGGAACGATGCTACTGCATAGGCGCTGGAGGGTGGTCGAATTGCCACCGTCAGTGAAGTTCATTTTCTAAAAAACCTACCCCGAACCTAGGGTGACCTTGGCAAGGGTGGCCAAAGGTGCGCCGCCCATGTCATGGCAAAAAAGGGAGTCGTTGCAGTCGTCGGTGGAGTAGCAGTCCTAACCAGCATCGAAGGAGCAAGCTATAATAGCTCCAGAACGCGGTTGAACCAGACTATGTGGAAGAAGAGAGCTTTGATTGGGGGGGGCGTCAACCAAGCTATGATTGGGGACTGATCTATAAGAAGGAAACATCCAACACCCTTGATGTTTCAAATCAAATTACACAATTCACATATGTGACAACTTCAATTTTTGATACATTGGTTATAAGATTATTCTCTACCGAGAAATTCTGATTAGGAAGCCGAGTTTGCCAAAGGGTATTGCTCTCAGTTAACTTACACCTTATTAGCTTTATTAACATCTAAACCATTGCTAGCCCTTTGAGACTCACAGAGCATCATAGTCTTTTCTTTTTTATAGCCTTGATTATCTTTTACACTGGGATAAGGGCCCTCTGATATATATATGCTTTATTCAGGAGTTTCATGAGCCATCGACGTATTGGCTCACCTTCTTTACAATTTTGTTATCGTCTTAACATCATTTTTAATCATACCTCATTGTTTATATCCTTCGTTCCATGTTTTGTCTTTGTTATCACATTTATTTCTATGCCTTGATTGATATATATATATATTCATATTTCAGTGCATAAAAGATAGTCATATTCCCCTCCACTCCTATCTCGTAGACATTAGTTTGAAGATCCTTAGTTGAAAATGTCATCTTATTAGAGAGAGTTCATATACATCAATGTTTGAGAGTGTATCCATTTTATTATGTATTCTCAGTGGAGCTCATTTATTGATATTCAGAACATGCACAAGTAAAAAGAAAAAAAGAAGAATAAGTGCATGTTTGTACGTATGTATATGGTGTCTTTCTCTATTAAGTGTGTATATTGGTCATTGAGGGTTGCTTTATTGGTTTGGTTGCTTATGAAAGTTTGTATGTGAGCTTTCAAAGGCCTTCACCACCTACTGTCTATCTCATTTTGTATTATATGAGAGACAAGTGACCTTTTCCTAGGGACTCCGGATCATTTTCTTCTCCATCATTACATACATTGGTGATTTGACCGTTCTCCATGACTTGATTTGAGTAAATCATTGCGCATTCATTTTCTTTTGATCTCATTATTCTTATCATGGTATCTCATTTGTCTTGTCTACATTGTTCTTTGTTTATATCGATTTACATTCCTTGTTCGATATTTTGCACACATCATTCTTATACATCCCATCAACAGTTCAATATTCTTCCTTTATTTTCTTTCATAATTGATATATTCATCTTGAATTCTTTCTTCCTCACTAATATATTCATATTGGATGTCCTCAAATCCATGGTTCATGAGATTCTCTGTACATATTGCATTTTTTACATGAGGGTATGGGGTTTTATTATTAAGATTATTAAGGCTAGTTTCCCTTCCTTTTTTTCACCTTATTACCCAAGCCTATGTTACATCCTAAGTCTTAAGACTTCTCTGAGGCCATGACATCAAGTATTGTGTTTAATACCTCTCACGTGGGCAATACTTGGGATTGGTCAGAGAGCGTTCTGATTACCTCTCACGTGGGCAATACTTGGGATTGGTCAGAGAGCGTATGAGTGCACCTTCATGCATAGTGCCTCTCACTGAGCAGCTAGTAATCCGACCTCACATTGTGCCACTCCTACCTACTTTCCATGGGATGGAAAGTGAGAATCCCTACTCTCATATTAAGGAATTCGAGGAAGTTTGTAATACATTTCAAGAAGAAGGAGCTTCAATTGACTTGATAAGGCTCAAGCTATTTCCTTTCACTTTGAAGGATAAGGCCAAGATTTGGCTCAATTCACTAAGGCCAAGGAGTATTCGAACTTGGACTAATTTGCAAGCCGAGTTTCTCAAGAAGTTCTTCCTTACTCATAGGACCAATGGTTTGAAAAGGCAAATTTGAACTTCTCAACTAAAGAGAATGAGAAATTCTATGAGTGTTGGGAGAGGTACATGGAAGCTATTAATGCTTGTCATCACCACGGCTTTGACACATGGCTCTTAGTGAGCTATTTTTATGATGGTATGTCTTCTTCAATGAAGCAACTCCTAGAAACTATGTGTGGAGGAGACTTCATGAGTAAGAATCCAGAGGAAGCCATGGACTTTTTGAGTTATATGACTGAAGTTTGAAGAGGATGGGATGAACCAAATGCTAGAGAGGTGGGAAGAATGACTTCAACCTAATGCTAAGGGTGGGATGTATGTTTTGAATGAAGACATTGACATGAAGGCAAAGGTTGCAGCTATGGCAAGGGGATTGGAAGAGCTAGAAATGAAGAAGGTATAAGAAGTGTAAGCCATTTTTGAGACATCAGTGCAAGCTATGCCTTGTTCCATTTGTCAATCTTATGAGCACTTGGTGGTGGAGTGTCCTACCATTCTAGCAGTGAGAGAGATGTTTGGTGATCAAGCAAATGTTATTGGTCAATTCAAGCCCAATAACAATGCTTCATATGGCAACACCTACAATTCAAATTAGAGGAACCATCCAAATTTCTCTTGGAAACCAAAGCCACCTCAGTACACACAACCTGCTCAAGCACCTCAGCAAGCCTCGAATCTTGAACAAGCTATTGTGAACCTTAGCAAGGTAGTGGGAGACTTTGTGAGAGATCAGAAGTCCATCAATGCTCAACTGAATCAGAGAATTGAAAGTGTGGAGAGTACATTGAACAAAATGATGGATGAGATGCAAAATGATCCGTCTCAGAAGATAGACAATGTTCAATACGCAATCTCAAGGCTTACCAACCTCAACACAGTGCAAGAGAAAGGAAAGTTTCCTTCTTAACCTCATCAAAATCCCAAGGGTATCCATGAAGTGGAGGCTCAAGAGGGAGAATCTTCAAAGGTGAGGGAAGGCAAAGCAGTTATCACCTTGAGGAATGGTAAAGAGGTTGATCAACCCACATCCAAGCCAAAGCATGATGAAGAGAGTGTAGTAGAAAAAGGAAAGAGTGAGGAAATTAAAGGAAAGACAAAAGGGAAAAGTACAAAGAAAGATGACAATGATTCTAGTGTGGATGAAGAACCCGAGATGATAGTCATCAAGGAAGATATGATGAAGAAACATATGCCTCTACCCTTCCCTCAAGCTTTGTATGGCAAAAAAGGAACCAATAATGCATAAGAAATTTTTGAAGTGTTGAGGCAAGTGAAAGTCAATATCCCTTTGCTAGACATGATCAAACAAGTGCCGACTTATGCAAAATTCTTGAAGGACTTGTGCATTGTAAAGAGAGGGTTGAATGTGAACAAGAAAGCCTTCTTGACTGAGCAAGTGAGTGCCATCATACAGTGCAAGTCTCCAGTAAAGTACAAAGATCTGGGCTGCCCTACCATCTTAGTGAGTATTTGAGGGACTTGTGTAGAGAAAGCTTTGTTGGACTGGGAAGCAAGTGTGAATTTGCTACCCTACTCTGTCTACAAGTAGTTGGGACTTGGAGAGTTAAAGACAACATCCATTACTCTATCTCTGGTAGATAAATCAGTGAAGATTCCAAGAGGGATGATTGAAGATGTCTTGGTTCAAGTTGACAAATTCTACTATCCAGTGGATTTTGTTGTTCTTGATACGGATCTAATTGGCAAAGGAACTAATTATGTTCCTATCATACTTGGAAGACCATTCCTAGCTACATCAAATGCAATCATCAATTGTAGGAATGGAATCATGCAACTCACATTTGGCAACATGACATTAGAGCTCAACATCTTCCATTTATGTAAGAAGCATATCCATCCAGAAGAAGAAGAAGGTCCAGAGGAAGTGTGCATGATTGACACTTTAGTGGAGGAGCATTGTGATCAGAGAATGCAGGAGGATTTGATTGAGAGTCTTGGGGATCTTGATGAAAGGTTACCTGAACTCTCAGATTTGCTTGCTACACTGTCTCATTGGAGGAGGAGAGAAGAAATTCTACCCTTATTCAATGAGGAGGAGACACAAAGAGCTGCTAAGGAGGAGCCCCCAAAGCTTATTCTTAAGCCACTACCCACAGAGTTGAAGTATGCATACTTGGAAGAAGACAAGCAGTGCCTTATTGTTATATCTTCAAGTCTTACCATTCATTAGGAGGATTGTCTACTTGAAGTCCTTAGAAGATGTAAGAAGGCAATAGGGTGGCAAATTTCTGATTTGAAAAGGATCAACCCTTTAGTTTGCACCCATCATATTTACATGGAGGATGAAGCTAAGCCAGTTCGTCAACCTCAGAGAAGGTTGAACCCTCACATGCAAGAGGTGGTGTGAGCTGAAGTTCTTAAGCTGCTTCAGGCTGGTATTATCTATCCCATATCAGATAGCCCATGGGTGAGTCCTACTAGAGTTGTGCCAAAGAAGTCTGGGATCATAGTGGTGCAAATTGATAAGGGAGAAGATGTCTCTACACGCCTCACTACTGGTTGGAGGGTGTGTATCGATTACAGGAGATTGAATGCAGTGACAAGGAAGGACCATTTTCCGTTGCCCTTTATTGATCAGGTGCTTGAGAGGGTCTCTAGGCATCCTTTTTATTGTTTCTTGGATGGCTACTCCGAGTACTTTCAGATAGAAATTGATGTTGAAGACCAGGAGAAGACCACTTTCACGTGCCCATTTGGCACCTATGCATACAGGAGAATGCCTTTTGACTTGTGCAATGCACCCGCAACTTTCCAAAGATGCATGTTAAACATTTTCAATGATATGGTGGAGCGTATGATGGAAGTCTTTAAGGATGATATCACCATATATGGAAGTGCATTTGATGAATGCTTGGTCAACTTAGAAGCTGTTCTGAACCGATGCATAGAGAAAGACTTAGTGCTTAACTGGGAGAAGTGTCATTTCATGGTACAACAAGGGATTGTCCTTGGACACATCATCTCCAAGAAAGGCATTGAAGTTGACAAAGCAAAGGTTGAACTCATTGTCAAGTTGCCATTCCCAACAAATGTCAAAGGAGTAAGACAATTCCTTGGCCATGCCGGGTTCTATAAGAGGTTTGTCAAGGATTTCTCTAAGCTTGCAAGGCCTCTTTGTGAACTATTGGTGAAGGATGCTAAATTCATATGGGATGATAGATGCCAAAGAACTTTTGAAGAATTGAAGCTATTTCTGACAACCGCACCAATAGTGAGGGCTCCCAATTGGCAACTACCCTTTGAGGTAATGTATGATGCCAATGACTTTGCCATAGGAGCTGTTCTTAGGCAAAGAGAAGATGGAAAACCCTATGTGATCTACTACGTGAGCAAGACATGGAATGGGGCATAAAGAAACTACACAACCACCGAGAAAGAGTTGTTAGTTGTAGTTTTTGCCATGGATAAGTTTCATGCTTACTTGGTGGGGTCTTTCATTGTGGTTTTCATTGATTACTCTACTTTGAAGTATTTGTTGACTAAGCATGATGCTAAAGCAAGGCTGATTAGATGGATCCTCTTGCTTCAAGAGTTCAATCTCCATATCAAAGACAAGAAAGGAGTGGAGAATGTGGTAGCAAACCACCTTTCAAGGCTAGCTATGGCCATCAATGATGATTTTCCTGAGGAGTCTCTCATGTTGGTGGAAGTTGCTCCTTGGTATTCTCACATTGCTAACTACCTAGTTACAGGAGAATTTCCAAGTGAGTGGAAAACACAAGATAAGAAGTACTTCTTTGCAAAAATTCATGCCTTCTATTGGGAAGAGCCATTTCTATTCAAGTATTGTGCAGATTAGATAATAAGGAAGTGTGTTCCTGAAGAAGAGCAACAGGGGATCCTCAGTCATTGCCATGAAAATGCACGTGGAGGCCACTTTGGTTCTCAGAAGACAGCCATGAGGGTGTTGCAATTGGGTTTCTATTGGCCATCACTTTTCAAAGATTTCCACACCATGTGTAAGAGTTGTGATCGATGCCAAAGGATTGGGAAGTTGACACGCAGGAACATGATACCTTTGAACCTCATTTTGATAGTTAATCTTTTTTATGTTTGGGGCATTGATTTCATGGGACCATTCCCTATGTCTTTTGGCTACTCTTACATTTTGGTGCGAGTAGATTATGTTTCTAAGTGGGTTGAGGTCGTCCCATGCAAGCACAATGACCATAGAATGGTTCTTAAGTTTCTCAAGGAGAACATCTTCTCAAGATTTGGGGTGCCCAAAGCCATAATTAGTGATAGGGGTACTTATTTTTGCAACAAGCCTTTTGAAACTCTCCTAGCCAAGTATGGGGTGAAGCATAAGGTAGCTACACCTTACCACCCTCAAAATAGTGGGCAAGTTGAGTTAGCAAACCGGGAGATTAAAAACATATTGATGAAGGTGGTGAACACAAACAAAAAAGATTGGTCTACCAAGCTCCTTGATTAACTATAGGCATATAGAACAGCTTACAAGATCATTCTTTGGATGTCTTCTTATCGCCTAGTATATGGAAAAGCATGCCATCTCCTTGTGGAATTGGAATATAAGGCTTGGTGGGCAATCAATAAGCTCAACATGGATTTGAGCAGAGCTGGGTTGAAGAGGTTTTTAGACCTCGATGAGTTGGAGGAACTGAGAAATGATGCCTACATCAATTCAAAAATTGAAAAAGAGAGATTGAAGAGGTGGCATGATCAGTTGGTTTCCCGCAAAGATTTTCAAAAGGGACAAAGAGTCTTGCTCTATGACTCTAAGCTCCACATATTTTCGGGCAAGCTGAAATCAAGGTGGATAGGTCATTTTCCTATTCACCAAGTGCATTCAAATGAAGTAGTGGAGCTACTCAACTCCAACAGCACCAGTAGCTTCAAAGTGAATGGTCACTGTCTCAAGCCCTTTGTGGAGCCTTTTTCTAGTGACAAGGAGGAATTCATCCTCCTTGATCCACATCAAGCTTGAGAAGACCAGTTTTTGAATGGACTTAGTCTTTCTAAAGACTATCAAGTCCATATCTTTTTGTTTTATTTTTTATTTGAGAGTTTTCTTGTATTGTAACTTGTTTTGATTTTGATTTCTCGCTTTAATTTCATTTTGGTTTGATTTAACTTAGGTTTTTGATGATCAATTTCAGGGGGGACTTCAAAGTAGTTGGACATATCCTTAAAGATTCTTGCCAGAGGAAAAACCCTGAAGAAAAAAATTCACCAAGGCATTTGGCACACCCTTGCGAAAATTTCGCAGGGTATGCGAAACCCTTCTCAAATAGTAAGGTCAACTATTGCCAGTTTTTAGCCTTTTAAATTCCATTTCGCACACCCAACACCAGTTCGCACACTGTGTAAAAATCTAAGGGGTCTGTGAACCCATTTTGCACACCCAACACTGTGTGAAACACCCTTGCGAATTTATTTTTAAATACCTCCCGAACCTTAACTCCCCCATTTTTCCCCCATTTCACAAGCATCCTTCTATTGCAAATCTCTCTGCCACCTTGCGGCTTCTTCATAGTGTCACCCCGTGCCTCTCTTCTAGTTCCACCCTTTGTTCACACCCCCCCCCCTCTCTCGCATCTTACTCCTCCGTCCCTCTCCCATTCCACACCCCCCTTAAAGCACGGACCCAAGGCCTATTTCTCAATTTCCATATGGCACGGACCCGAGGGGCCCTTGCTGCCCCTTCGCAGAGTCGCACTCCAAGGTAGATAACTTCCTCTACTCGGGTGCCTCATGATTTGCCTCTTGCTAAGAGGGTCAGGACTTCAGGCCCAGGCGAGTCATTCAGAGAGCTTCACAGCCTGAGCCTCCTGTTGCTAAACATGCTCAACCTCCTGTAGATTCTGAGTTTCCTTCCGACATGTCACCAGGGTCTATTATCAGATGCCCGATGCTCACAACACTGCCTATTAAGGGCAACTCAGATTGCAGATCGAGACCTTTCCACTCGGAGTTCTATTTTGATTAGGAGGCCTTCCGATAGAAGCCTATGCTCCGAGACTCTTATGGCCTACTACAGAGGTACTATCTTGAGCAGTTTATGACTCCTCGTGAGTTCTTTTATCCCAAATTAGAATTAGACTTTTATCAGTCCATGACTACTCGTGGCGTCCCGAGTCCTACCTCGATTCACTTCACCATTGATAGACGTCATGGTATCCTCGAGGCTAGAGATATTGTAGAGGCTCTAAAGATTCCTTTCGAGCCAGTTGATCCATCTGCTTTCCGCCAGTGGTCCCCAATATCTCAGAGGGATATGGTCTGCATTTTATCCAAGGGGACCTCTATAGATTCAATCTTTCTTCAAAAGAAGCTTCCACCTGGGATGCTCCTCGTAGATGTGGTGCGACGCTCCAACCTCTTTCCCCTACAGCATTCGGTATAGAGGTGAGGAGCTATCTTGGATGTTTTGTTCCGCATATCAAAGGGCTTCTAATTTGGCCCACACCACTTGATCATGGCCTCCCTCATCCACTTTGAGGAGAAGGTCCATAGGAAGAGGCTTTAGAGGGCGGACACAATTCCATTGCTATTCCCGAGGTTGCTTTGCCAGATCTTGGAGCATATGGGTTGTCCTACTGAGCCTCAGCACGAGCATTGCCGCATTTGTAGAGAGCGATTCACTCTTGACAAATGGAATTAGTTGGCAGACTATTTTGCACCTCCAGGAGCCCATCCCATGGTAGCACCTCCAGAGCCCCCACAGATGGAGCAGGCATAGTCTACTCCAGTACCTACAGAGCAAGGCGAGCTTCTGACAGAGACTATACCACCTGCCCCTGCATCACCTACTTCAGCACAACTAGTGCCCATGCCTGAGGCTGTTTCTGCTGCTTCCCCTATGACTCCTATTGTTCCATCTGTTGTTCCTACTACATTCGAGCATTCCATCACCATCTCTGTTTTAGAGTTTCGTAGCCTTGTAGCTACCTTGCAGACACTGTCCACCACACACACCGCTCTCTTCTAGCAGATGGTTGAGATGCGTTCCCAGTAGAACCAACAGACTGCTATACTTTGCCAAATCCAGCAGCATCTGGGTCTTCTGCCTCCACCTCAGCCTGACCTTCCTGCATCATCAAAGCCTTCAGCTCCAGTTGAGGATACTATTCCAACTGAGGACACTACCACAGCAAAGGTCCAGATCCCGCCACCTCAGGAGGCCACCATAGATGCCATTGCTTCAGTTGATCCTCAGGATGAGCCCCAAACAGTTGACACAATCACAACTACACCTGAGGATGCATAATCTCCACCTGAGGCTCCCACTACTTGATCATAGGACATCTCTTTCTCTTATTGTATTTACATATTATATTAGTGGAGATTGTTCCTTCTTTTGATGCTTTATATTTTGGGATAGGATGTATTACCTAATGATATCTCATATTGTACTTTCTTAGATTAATATATAGACATCATTTTTCATTATACTTGGCATTTTTCTATTTCCTCTACTCATTACACTTTTGTTTACTCCATTTCACTCAGGAGGTACCACTTCCTCCCTTTATTTTCAATTGCTCTTGACACATTGAGGGCAATGTTGATCTTGGTTGGGGGGAGAGTTGAGGAAGGAAGTATTGTTAATAATGCTAGGTTAATTTGTTAATTTAGTTACTTTTTGCTTAATTTTAAAAGTTTTTACTCTACTCTCCATGGTTATTAAGGAAAAATTCTCAAAATGAAATATGAGAAATTGAGTTCTTGTCTTTTTACTTGAATCTTAGAGTTTGTATTATGCTTATTGAGGTTGATGAATTATTGAAACTCCTATTGAATTCAACCTTATTTCTTCCACTTTAGTTTTACCACACACTGTGCACATTAGGTTCCGGTTATAAGATGGAAAACTATCTTATCCCCTGAACTTAAGAAAATTTCGACTTGGTACCTTTGACCTCGTTTTAATAGTGTTGGGACACCTTATAAAAGGCCAATGAGCCTTAAAAAAGAAAAAGAAAAAAAAAGAACAAAGTGTTTCACTTGCCTTGAAACCCGAGTAAGGTCCGAGGGGTATATGGCGAAAGTTTTTAAAACCTAGTGCCCTAAGCCTTTATTGGTTGGGAGTCACCGACCTCAATGCTCATTACAAGGGTGAATAGGTGGAGTTTACATATTATAGGTGCTTGGGTATTGAATTTCAATCTCAAAAATCCGAGGTGAAATTTGAGGAGTTAATGGTCGAAAGATCCTTAAAGCTTGATGCCTTAAACCTTGATTGGTAGGGAGTCATCGATGGATCCCTGTTACATGGACACTTTAGAAAACAATACCTTTAGCATTGCACTCCTACAATGAAAAAAAATTTGTGAAATAAAAGCGGTGCATTCTTAGCCTATTGGAGGTTGGTCAGTTTGCTAAGGTTTAAGAAAGAACTAGGTTGGGGGGAGAGAATAATTCGACATACCATAATTGGAAACTAATAAGCTTAACACTTAGATTTTTTTGGAAGAGTAAGGATTGGACCTTTGGGAGTGGAAATTCTTTTGATGCTTAAATTTGCATAATGCCTACTCTTTATAAATTATGATTAAGCAAGATATTTGATGACTCCTGTTGAAGGTTAGGTTTTGCCTTTTTGATGTTCCATGATAAAGTATGATCCGCATCATGCCACTTGAATTTATTTTTTTTTTGAGTGATTAGCATGATTTTGTAAATTATTTTACTGTTTATTTTTCTTTATCTCTCATTCATTGCTAAGGGACTAGCAATGTGTTGGTTCGGGGGAGTCATTACTACTCAAAAAGTGCTCTTTTATAGCTTGAAATTAACTGTTTTAAACACTTTTGAGTAGTAGTTAATGCTGTTAACTCAATTGGCACATTAAGGAACCTAGCAAGGGTTACTAATCAGTTTTTTGCTAGTTTTGGTGTTTTTGGTAGCTTTTTTATCATTGAAACAAGCAAAGAATGAGGGAGAATTTTGTGTAATCCATGGCAATGAAAGTTGAAGCTCAAATACATGAAGAATCCGAGTTTTGGACCACTTCATAGCCCTTTTCCAAGCTTGGCAATAGGTTGCCAAGCCAATAAGAGATGCAAGGAAGAAAACCAGAGGAAGAAATCCAACATGTAGCAATTTTGCATGTCTATGCGAAAATATTGCATAGCATGTGAAATCAAAAGAATGAGCAGCTACAAGACTGAGTGAAGGACAATTTTGCACACTGTGCAAAATTTCAAACATTCTACGAAACCACAAGATGCAGCAAAAATGAATTTCGCACACCATGCAAAATTTCGCATGGTTTGCGAAATCTTCCTGTGCACTAACTCCATTAGATTTTTATCTCCAGATTTTTGTGTAAATTACTATTTTCTCCTTGTAATCAACCAATGATAGGATTTCTTGGTTAGGAACTATAAAGGGGGGTTGGAAAGACCTCTCTATATAATATCTTTTTGTATAATCTTTTGAAGGAGACGACACTTGTAATTCCATAGGAAGAAATATATAGAGCCCTTGCTCTACCTTTCCTTCTCATTTTGTTTTCATTTTTCTTTCTAGCCAAACAACCTCTGAGGATGATTTCTCAGGGGATGAGTGGCTAAGTTTTACGGATCTCAGAGTAATGGAAACTAGGTGAAGGACTAGGATGCAAAGGTGGGAGTTTTCCTTGCTTTAAATGAAGGTAGTTGTTAACCATTAATGGTTTTTATTTCAAGGTTTAGCTTTAAATCCCTTAGAATCACCTTGAATGGCCAATACTTGGTAAGCTTTCCGGATTCTATGGATGCTTATTGCTAGATCCATGGATGTCCATTAATTATCAAGTACGAGCCATTAGAAGGTGGTTCAAGGTGAGAATCACCTTGAATAGCTAATACTTGGTAAGCTTTCTGGATTCTATGGATGCTTATTGCTAGATCCATGGATGTTCATTAGTTATCAAGTACGAGCCATTGGAAGGTGGTTCAAGGTGAGGGTCTTTAGTGTTTGAAGCCATTAATGGGAAGCAATTACCATTTTTCATGAACCCTTTGGATCAAATCTTAATTGCTAAATACAAAACCGGTTCGGGAGATAACCATCCTTTATGTTATTATCCCCAATGCGAGGACAAGATCCGGAATCTCCCCCTTTGCCTAAGGAACCCGATCCTAGTGACCTAAAGCTCCAAGGGACATTCTCTTTGTAGTTAACTTCAATTGCTATTTTTGCTTGACTTAAAATCACCTTTTTCAACCACAATTCCATTTTCTTTAAAAGCTAATTTTCATAAGGAAAAACACCATTTCATTACCTTCACTAAAGTCACTTGTACGAAGAAAACCCATTCCTGTGGACGATCCTAGAGCCACTATACTATAGTAGCCATGCTACCCTAGTGTAAAGTGATTTAGGTTTTATAAATTTTGTTGGTAACACCTATATGGCGTAAGAATCAAATGGCATTGTTGTTGGGGATGAATCATATTCCCTTCGTATTAACCCTTTACTCTCTACCCCTTACAGGACTTGATCTCGTGCTAGGAATACAATGGCTTGAACAACTTGGGCTGGTGATGTGTAACTGGCAGAAGATGACCATGGAGTTCCAATGGGAAGACCAAGAATGTAACCTGCAAGGGTCAAATAGTCTAGCCATCCAATCAGCATCATTAGAGGAGGTTTCGAAGGAAATCTAACAAGGAATTTCAATATTTTCTATTTATTTATAGTCTCTCGACAAGGTGGCTAGGCCCAAAATGCAATTGGATATGCAGAAGGCACTAAAAGCTTATGCGGATATTTTTAAAGAACCCATACAGCTATTTCCTGTTCATGAAGTGGATCATTGTATTCCCCTCAAGAATGGTATTGAACCCGTCAATGTAAGGCC
Source organism: Vitis amurensis (assembly GCA_037355405.1). NCBI lineage: Eukaryota > Viridiplantae > Streptophyta > Magnoliopsida > Vitales > Vitaceae > Vitis > Vitis amurensis. The sequence goes on along the minus strand of JBAPGN010001585.1, from coordinate 4,469 downwards.
CTACAGGTATGCCCATTTTCAAAAAGTTGAGATTGAGAAAGAAAAAATTAAGACACGCTTAAATTGGGGCTTATTAAACCTAGCACTAGTCTTTTCTCTTCACTTATTCTACTAGTTAAAAAAAATGGAACTTGGCATTTTTGTACTAATTATAAGGCACTTAATGCTTTGACTATTAAAGATGGGTTTCCCATTCCCACTATTAATGATATGCTTGATAAGCTCTATGGGGTTACATACTTTACCAAATTAGATCTAAGGGTAGGGTACCATCAAGTAAGGGTATATCCTTATGACACTCATAAAACGGCCTTTCACACATAATGGTCATTACAAATATCTGGTTATGCCCTTTGGCCTTTGTAATGCTCCTTCCACTTTTCAGGCTATTATGAATTCCATTTTTTGCCTGTATCTTCATAAATTCATATTAGTATTCTCTGATGACATATTAATTTATAACCCCAATTGGACCATGCATCTTGAACATGTTATGAAGGCTTTTGACATATACAACAACACTAGTTTTTTTATTAAAGCCAGGAAGTGTGTTTTTGGGAAACACGAATTGGAATATCTAGGCCACATCGTGACTAACCAAGGGGTCAAGGTGGATCAAAGAAATATTGAGGTAATGATCAATTGGCCACGACCTTATGATATTTTGGCATTATGTGATTTTTTGGGTCTTATTTGTTACTATCGGAAGTTTGTGCAAAACTATGGGCTCATAGCACGTCCTCTCACTAACTTGCTAAAAAAGGGCTAATTCAAGTGGAACGATGAAGCTGAAGATGCCTTCGTCGAGCTCAACCATTCCATGACCACCACTCCCATTTTGGCCATGCCGAACTTCAATGAGCCCTTTACAGTAGAGACTAACGCCTTTGGAGAAAGAATCGGTGTTGTACTCACCTAACAAGGTTGACCAATCGCCTTCATGAGCTGGGCCTTAGGACTTGCCAAACGCTCTTTTGGTCCACCTACGCCAAAGAAATGTTAGCTATCCTACAGGCGGTGCATACTTGGAGACCATATTTACTTGGCAGAAAATTTTTCATTCAGATAGATTAACGCAGTCTCAGGTATTTCATGGAGCAACGTATTGGGACTCCGAAGCAACAAAATTGGGTCGCAAAGCTGTTGGGTTACGAATATGAGATTGTGTACCGTCCAGGGCATGAAATTCGATGGCTGATGCGTTGGTGCAGGTCTTAGGGAGTCCTATTCTCAATGCTTTGGTTGTACTGCATGTTGACTTGTGGGAGGACATTAAGTCGACAGGTAAAGATCATCCATATATGGACTGCTTATGTCAATTAGCTCACAACAATTCGGGACAACCTTACTCTTGGTGGGACGGGTTAGTCTTTTACAAGACTCGAGTAGTGGTGTCATCCAACACACCATTGATTCAGCAGTTGCTTAAAGAATTCCATGATACAAGAATGGGGGGTCACTTAGGTGTTTTACGCATGTTCAAGAGGCTAGCATAAAAATTCTATTGGGCTTCCATGCATTGTACAGTCAACATGCATTGTACAGTCAAGGAGTATGTTCAATCTTGTGAAGTTTGCGAAAGAAACAAAACTGATAATCTCTCTCCAGTAGGACTCCTCCAACCACTTCCTATCCCTTGCCAGGTGTAGGATGATATTACTATGGATTTCATTGAAGGGTTGCCATCCTCCCATGGTCGAAATACCATTCGAGTGATCGTTGATCATCTTAGCAAATACGCACATTTTCTGCCCTTATCTCATCCATTTACAGCAAATGTGGTGGTGGAAAAATTTGTTGAGGGCATTGTGAAACTACATGGAATGCCATGATCTATTTTCAATGATAAGGACCTCATTTTCATCAGCAAGTTCTGGCAGGAACTTTTTAAAATGTCGGGTACACAACACAAAATGAGTTCTGCCTACCATCCTCAAACAGATGGCCAGTCCGAAGTTGTCAACCGCTGTGTGGAACAATATCTGTGTTGCTTCGTCTATCAACAACCACGCCAATGGAGTACGTTTCTTCTTTAGGCTGAGTTATGGTATAATACTGCCTATCACTCTTCTACAGGCATGACCCCATTCCAAGCTCTTTATGGGCGACATCCCCCTGTTATTCCATTGTATTCGATGGGGTCTTCGCTCGTTGATGAAGCTGATCACAACCTAACAACTAGAGATGCATTGTTGAAACACCTTAAGGAAAACTTGGCGACAACAAGGAATCAAATGAATCAAATAGCATATCATGGCTGACGGGATGTTACATTTCAAGAAGGCGATCTTGTTTTCCACAGCCTTATCGCTAACCATCAACTTTTCGATAGCTCATCAAAAGCTTGCAAGCAAATACTATGGATCATATCTAATCGAGGAGAGAGTGGGAGTCGTTGCATATAAACTGAAGCTACCCGACAGTGTGCGCCTGCACCCAGTTTTTCATGTATCACTGCTAAGGAAGAAGCTTGGAGATGGTTCTGTGATCAGTTTAGAATTTCCGCCACTTTCAAATGAGGGTACACTTGTGATTGAGCCTGAAGCCATACAAGACACTCGTTGGGTGAAACACAGGGCTAAGTTTAGTCAAGTGGCGTATGTTAGTTGTGGAAGATGCTACGTGGGAGAGTACCGAAGAGCTTCTACAGCAGTTTCCAAATTGGAACCTTGAGGATAAGCGTCCACTGGGAGAGGGGAGTAATGATAAGACTTTGAATGGGCCACAACGTTCACAATGTGCCATAAAAAGAAATCCAAAATATCATGCATGAAGACATGTACGCATTCAAGTGGTTGTGGGATCATTTCATAGTCAAGCTGCTATTCTTTTCTGGCCAAGGAATTAGGAGGGATTAACAACCATCTCCTGGAACGAGTCATAAGTAGTATTAGAAGAATAAAAGTTGTTGCATTGATTTTTGCTTTTGCTATTGTTGTTTTTTATTATTTGAAGTTATTTCATTATGGTGTTAAGGACCTTTAGTTTTGGCAACATATGCTAAAAGTTTGTTAGATTGATTGTTATTTGTTGCTCATGGGCATTAATAAAGGATATGGCCTTTTTTAAACCCAATTTCTTTGTGTGGTCTGTTCTCACTCGAAGAGAATATTTGTAATCAATTGTTGTAGTACACGATTCTTTGATTGGGACCTATCACCTTCACCATCATTTCTTGTGATGACCGCTACCTTCTAAATGTAAGTCACTCTTATGTTTGGTTTTAGAACACATAAAGAGGCATTGTCAAGGATAAAGGGCTTTGGAATGGCACCTTCTCAGACTAGACCAATTTGAAATGAACTTAATCATTATATAACTAAAATATCTTTGTCTTTAATTTTTATATTCTTAAGATGCTATTAGGTGCAAGTTCTTTTCTTTTTGAACTCCGAATGAATGAATGGACAATGACTAAAGGTCTTCACCCTGATTTATAATGGTGAAATTTTGCAAATTCAAATGTGAAACTAATCAAACTTTATATCTTCAAAATTGACCAAAAAAGAACAACGAAACAAAAGAAAATAGAAAACAAAAATGATGTTGAGTATATGTGAAGTTTATACATACTGGCTCTAATTCGGAGTATGGATGTTGCTAAGTTAACATCTCTAATACATGCAAACATTGAGCATGCATCTTGCTTTGTATTGTCATTCATCATTACTCAAACCTTATGGCTATGTTTGGTTCCCAGAAAATGTGAGAGAAAGAAAATTAGGAGGAAAAATGGAAAGAAAGAAAAAGCTAAGGAAAGGAATATAAAAATTTTCACTTGTTTGGTTATCCATGGAAAATTCAAGGGAAAAAAAAAAAAGAATTCATTTTCTTTTGTTTGGTTAACCATGAAAAAAAGCATAGGAAAAATGAAAGGAAAACAAAATAAAAAAATTTTCTTAGATGGTTATCAATTTGTTGAATAATAAAATAAATTTTGTGCTCTTATTTTCTAAAAATCAATTTTGCAAAACTATTGCAGAAATTACCACTTTTTTGTATTGATTTTTTAAGCATCCATTTTTTAATAATATCTTTGAAAAAGAAGAAAAAAAATCCCAACAGCAGTCATAGTCAAGCTAGTCCAAAGTGGTTCCATTAAAAAGCTCATTCAAAATTTTTACACAATAGAGGACTGAGTTTCAGACTCAGATCGATCAAGATGGTTCTCTATTACAGCTTTCGTGTTTTGACAATTTCAATTTGGTGCACCAATAAATATTGGAAACTACCAAAAATCATGGGAACTTTGATTATCAATCAATTAGATCCACCCCCATAACTTGTATCAGTTCCCTCCTTCAAAGTCATACACTCGATTGTTAAAAGCAAACTGCTATCGCCCAATTCCTTAACTGCACTAACTGATGGTCCCATACACATGGATACGTGAACTTCTGCCCACCATTGTTAAGATATCCCACATCCTAGAGGTGTGACTAGATCATAAAAACTGCCCAGAACAACAA
>JBAPGN010001584.1:0-19984 GCA_037355405.1 Vitis amurensis | reverse complement strand
TTATGCACTTCTAATTATATTATTATGAGGTTTTCCTTACATTTTCATAAGTTTTTAATAATTTTAAGTTTATCGATATTTTTTTCCAAAATATCAGTCGATATATCTCCGATATATCCGTAAAATCGAAGTACAGATATATCCGTGATTACCGATATTTTCATCCTTGGTTCCAATAAACCTTTTTATATTTTGAGGTGGATAACATGTTATCAATCAACCAACTTGTAATCATGATTATATAATTATTGGCATGATAGTAGAATTGGTTAAGAAAAAACTAAAAGAAAAAATAAAGAAAAATTGTTTTCTGATTTTCTTTTAAATATAATTGTTAATAACTTAATGTTTCCGGGTACCATGCTTGCCCCTTGGTTGATTGCACATCTCAACGACATCGATGTTTAAATTTTAAAACATGATGTTAATAACGATTAAAATGAAGAGATTTTCTTTTTAAAATTTTGAGAATGAATTTTTAAATACAATCATGTCTTTGAGTGAATTTTTTTTTATTAAATGATAATACGGAAGTCAGATTGGTAATGATATTCTTTTCTTTTCCTTTTTCTTTTTAATCAATCACAGATTCACAGTATCCTATGGATTTGACGTTGATGCACAATCCACAAACAAACAAGTAATAATTATTTTGAGCGATGACATATCATATTTAATAAGTAGATTAATCCAATTATAACATTTGATTAAATTTGAAAGTAATTTGATCACGTCATGATCAAATTTGGTAATGTGGCATCTTCGCCATGATCTTATGAATTTATTTATTTTTATTTTTTTTGTGTAAAGGAACTTATAATAATGAATTTAATTTATAAAAAATACACATTTTATTATAAAATTATTAATAATAAAAGTCATTATTACAAAAGGGTAAATATGAAATAATTTTTTTAAAATTTTAAAATTTATTTACCCCATTTTGATGATTAATCAAATTCCTTTCACTAAACAAATTAAGTGGTTTTTCAACATGTCTAATATTAAATGCATGGTTTAAAATGGGCCCAAGATGTGACAAATTTTTACACACCATTTGAACTCATTTTGCCCCATTAAAAATATCAACGAAAGGAGAAATCAAGTTTGAACCAAATAGACCAGCGACCAAATTAGGCTATCCGGTCAGTTTTTAAAAACATTGCTATTTTGAAGTAAAATGTTGCATCTTCAATACAAGAAGGAGATGGAGAATAACAAATTTGAAACTTAATTGCACTCCACACCCATATAAAAAGAATAAACAAAGTTTATTTTCTTATTACAATTTTACGAATCGTAAATCTTGAGACCATTAACAAAGATAGAGGTAAAAACATCCATCTTAATCTTGGGAAATGATAAGCCAATCTCGACATCTTCTTTATTGTTTTTGCCTTCATTGAGTGATATGGATTTTGTCACGTCTATCGATATGATTTCTCCCTTGCAAGGTCTGCCTAACCCAAAATCTATACCATAACACGAAAACTTTGGCGATCCAGCGACTCCAAATATTCTCTTTGGATTTAAAGATTTATAATTCGACATCCATTTCTCCAACCCTTTCAGAATTCCTTCTTTGTTTCGAAGTCTTTCTTGAATTGCCTTTCCTATAGTATTGGCTGCAACTATGAAGCCATCTTCTGTAATCAGTTCCAAACTCTTCACTGTCGCTGAACATGGAGCCAAGCAATTACCGAAATAGTTTGCAGGTATGGGTGGATCAAAATAGGCTCGACAGTCCCCCACAAAAGCCAAATGCTCCGGCTCATTCTCACCCACATCTTCACCACTCTTTGCTCGAGCTTTAGCCATGCAAGCCCATACATAAGCGCATGCTACTGTAAAACTTGATACATGTGATAACGTAGGGCATTTGGCTGCTACCCATCTTTTGAGTCGCTGGAGATCCTCTTGGCTGAGTACAAATGTGGCTAGGACGTTGTTTGTAGGAGGCCGAGGTCGATATCCTTCGAACTTTATCTTCCCCACTTGGTTCCAAAAAATGGACTCTATTCCGAGAGGGTCCTTCACCACAGTTCTATCATAGAAGGGGAGAATACGATCTTGTAACATGGCGGTCTCTTCTCCTAGTTTATTAATTGAAGCCCATAGCCGTACGAATTGAGAAAATGTATTGCCATCTGCAACAGAATGGGGAAAGGTGAATCCCAAAGAAATTCCAAAGTTAGGAAAAAGAGTCACTTGGATGGCCAGAAGGGGAGCGGCTAGTATGCTAGAGGACATGGAGACAGGTGATAATTGTGGTACAAGAGGATGAAATTCAGCAACATTACGAGGGTGATTGCCGATCAAATAATTAAAATCTCTGGTACTCTCAGCAAAGATTAATGAAACTGAATCACCATCCTTGTAGCGAATTTCAGGCTTGGTGAAGTTTGGAGGAAATATTAGATTTCCAGCAAGAAAGTAAAGTGCTGAGAGCGAGTGAAAGAGAGTGCTTGAAGTTAGGAATTATGGTTTCTATGAAGTGGGTCTTGGGGTGGGGGAATGCATAAAAGATAAGACTTTCCATCAAATGGGAATGCAGCCATGGCATGTCGAAAAAGGTGAGAGGAAGTGACTTTGACTTCTCATCAACCATGACCGGAGGTGGAGCGACCTGGCAGCGCTCTAAGACATTTACCGTTTCAAATGAGGCCATGTGAGCAAGATGATACGAAAATGCTACAGAAGTATTGCAAATTTATACAAGTTTTGATCATCTTAGGCTACATAAAATACAAGTTGAGGTACACACGCAGGCATTTTTCCTACAAAAAACTGAAGGGTGCCCAACTTGTGAGCATTTTATAAATTTGGTGGCAGATTCGGAATGAATAATATTGGTGGTAGCGGAAGAGTCTGCCTCAAATGATGGGGTTTTCTATGTTCCCTGTGCCTCGTGTGCCTCATGATGCAAATTTAGGGATGCCAAAAGATTCGGTGGTTCAATTATTTATATTTATTCTCATTCTTGTCTATATCGTTTATTCATTTATTTATAATTATTTTTCAAAAAAATTTATATTTTATATTAATAATTTTTAAAATTTGATATTTAATTTGCTGGCTTAACTGTACCTTCATGTTTAAAAATTTTCAAATTGATTACATTAATAATTTTTTTCCCTTGACTATCTCATCATCGTTTACTTCTCTATTGAAGTGAATAAAAAAAGGACTAGTGGAATAAGTTTTTTGATGTTACCTTTCAACAGTTTTAACATTAAAATCCATTGGAAAATAAGATTGAGATTTGAGAATGATTTTTTCCCCTTTGTTTTTTCCACTTTGATCAACTCCCTGACTTACTTTAATAAGATGGTGTCACAAGTGATACCAATTAAATTGATTAAAAAAATAACTAATTGGAATTATTGCAAGTTGTTGTATAATAATATTTCTTCTAAAAAATGGTCTTTACATTTATTTGAGAATTATTTTCTATTTTTGAAAATAAAAAATAATAATAATTTAAAGTATTATGGATATATTACATATTTTTGTTATAAAAATAGAAAAAATGAGTTTATATAAAATACAAAAACTCTTATATAATTATTCTTAAATTTTGCTTTTTTACTTGAAAGATACAAATTTTCAAGTATTAAAATTATTAAAAGTGCTTCTTAAAATTACTATTAAATGGATTCTAAGTGGGTATTTAATAAACTAACTTAATAACTTAAAGTGACTTAATAGCTTAATTTAAGTTATTAAATAAATTAAGCATGTTTGATAAAATAACTTAATAGCATGACTTAAAATAAAAATAACTTTAAGTAATAAATAAAAATAATTAACTTATTTTTAAGTTTACATTTTATTTTACCTTTTTATTGTCATTTGCCCTAATTATTTCCATTATTTCTATTGCTACCCTAATTATAATTTATGAAGATAAAGATGTCAATGTGATGTTGTAGAATAAATTTTAAGTTAATTTTGTCAAAAAATCTTAATACTTAAAATAAAAATTAAGTAATAAGTTTTAAATCAATAACTTAAGTATAATTTAACTTAAACTCAACTTAAATCATTAAGTAATAAGTATTAAGTTTAATCAAATACTCCCTAGATATAGGCTAGTTTAAGGTTGAGTAAATATGCACATGCTCAAATTTAAAAAAGAAAAACAATAAAATTTAAGAATAATTCTTCAACTATATATAGGTAGTTATTCATAATATGTATTAATATATATAAATTAAAATTTATTTTATGCAACTTGAAACTGCATTGTATGATTGAATTAAAAATATATAATTGAAAAAAAATTAAAAATCTATTTTTATTTTATTTGTTGTGGACCAAGTGTAGCCCATGGTCCCTGCATTAGGGTTAGAGCAGGCTTCCCTTTCAGCATTTGGGGCCAAGCCCATTTCATTGTAGAGGCTCACACTAGACAAAATGAAAGGCCCATGAGTTTGGCCTACAAAATTCTCAAATGGGCCCAAAGCACAACATATTAATTCTGACTGGGATGGCAGCCCACGCTTATTGGGCTTCTCTCAAGGTCTTGCATTTCTTTTTCTTTTTTCTCACTTCTATTTCACATACAAAACACAAGCTACGAATTTTGATACCTCTACTATTCCAACCTACGAATTTATATTAGTCTCACTAAAACATAACTGAATCAAGTTTGGTCCCAACTATAACTAAGTTACTTTCCATGCAAAAATCCATCAAGTTAGCTACAACTTGTACTGGGCCTGCTTGTTCCCGATCCAATTAATTTGTCCGTTTGACATGCCCAAACCCAACTCCTTTATATTAGAACACATAAATAGTTCATTTCTTACATTAAAAGTTCTTAAGAATTAGTTAGGGATAACAATGAGGTGGATTTTTTATGATACCCACCTCACCCTACCCTTAATAGGATGAGTTTGAAATTTAATGCTATGTTTGGTTCACAGAAAATTTGAAGGAAAATGTAAGGGAAAGAAAATACAAAGGAAAAGTAGAAGAAAAGAAAAAGTGAAGGAAAATAAAAAAATAGATTAAAAGTTGATAAACTATTTTTTTTGTTATTTTAAACTCATTTAATTTATTTTAACTCATCTATATAAAGATTAAATAATTTAAAAATACATAATTTTTTAATTAGTTTTAATTATATTTGATTTTCTTTGATATTTTTCATAGGACAACCAAACATGAAAAAATCATTTTCCTTTGCATTTTTTTTCTTTCCTTAGTATTTTCCGGGAACCAAACATAACCTAAATATATTGATTTTAGATGAGTTTGGATTTTTTTTTAATACTCCGGATGGGTTCATGGCAAATATAAATATTGTCTTATTCTACCCTACTCGTCCCTTATATAAAAAATTAAGATTTAAAAACTATTTTAAAATTTTAAAAATTTTCAAAAAATAAATTAATAAACGAATAAGGTGGGATGGGTATGAAAAATTCACATACGTGTCCCATCCATCTTGTTTAATTTTTTAAATGGGATAAGAATGAAAACTATTTTAAATAAACGACATCAGATTGGGATAGAGGCGATCCTCCCTAATCCATCTTGTTGTTATCCTTAGAATTAATCACCATCCCTTCATTTTTTAAATTATTAACTAAACTAGGATTAATGTGAATTATAATCACCCCAACCCTAGGGCTATCTTTCTCTCCTTATATTTCATTGTCGACCTACATGCAAAACAATGACACGAGACACGTAGACCATCGACCTCCACAATGTGTAATGTTTACATGAAATATGCATAATCCCAATGCTAGACACCATTTAGGTTTTTTTTTTTTTTTTTTCTATAATAAAATGTTCATGGAATGACTGATTGTACATTAAGAATCTAGATTAGACCTTATTTGGATTCAGTGTATGGAATTAAAGAATAATGGTCATACATACATTACATACCACGTACTTTGATCTCGTATCAGTTATAAACCACAAAATATGGGAACACCTAAGAGGCTAGTAATATTCAAATTGGTTGTTGCAGCATTAGCAGCCATGCAACAATAAGTTAATAGCATTCAATAACTACCACAAAAATGGAAGAAAAATTAATTTTAACTAATTTTATAATTTAAAACAATTATATTATTTTTATTTGATATTATAAATTTTCTTAAATGAGAATGTATTTCTTTTGTCTGCTTATTATGCATAAAGATGTACATGGTTGAGTGGTTCCCTGTCTCATCTAGCATCTGTTGTAGTGTTTGGAATTAAGGAACAACCCACCAAATAGCAACCTTATTTGGGCTTTTGACTTGGGCCTGTTTGGATGAAGAAAAAGTGAGGCAGTATAGGTTGGAATTGGGCTTGTTTGGATTAAGAAAAGAGGAGGCATTGAACCGTTCGATTCTTAATGAACCATCCCGTTTAGTCGGTCTACTAATCCAACTGTAGGTTCAAGTGGTTCATAGTCGATTCAATAGCCAAATGATTCAAAAGAAGGGACCAGATCGAAAAGCCTACCAGTCTAACCAACTGGTCCGGTCCAATTTTCAAAATATTATTGTGAAAGTAAACAAAATAGTCTTTTAGTATTATTTCTTTACCTATTCATTTTTCATTCTTCCTTTAATTTCAAATGTCTTGGTTAGTGGTTGGAAAAGACTGTTGAAGACATCCATCTTAATCTTTGGGAAGAACCGTTGTTTTAAAAACTGAACCAATCCGTTCGATTCGACGATTGAACCGTTGATCAAGAGCATTTCTGGTTTGGTCCACTCACTTGAGCCGCTTATAGATTGGACCGATTTTGAACAGTTTAAATTAACGATTCAATCATTGAACCAGATAGATGGATCGGTTCTTACAAAACCGGTTAACTCTACACTTGGCCCAAAATTAAACAGGTTTGCCATGGCAATAACGTTTATATCCACTCACCCAAACAAGGCCCAGTCACCAAGCTGGGACGATGGGATGACTTATAATTGTGGAAAATGGATGAATTTTGTGGTGGGAAAGGACTCGAACCAAGGACTTGGTGGTAAGAAAAATGCGGTTATTCCATTTTGCTATGAAACATTTTAATTTATTGTTGTTGTACAGAGATAAAATAGACATAATCACATAAAAATATTTACACAAAGATAATTTTTTAAAACTTCCTTTTTTTTGAAATATTTAAATAGACATAATCACATAAAAAGAATAAAATAATAAAATATATAATGTTTGACAAAGATGAAATTAAATATTATAATTTTCCTTCTATCTTAAACATATCTTCACATTTACATATTACACATATTTATTTAATAAAATGAAAATATTAACGTATTTAGATTTATCCTTATTATTATTCTTTGAAAATATCAAATATAAAAAATTAAATATTATTAAGTTTTTTAATTATATATTACTAATTTTTATAATTATTTTAAATTTTATATAAAATATAAATTATGTATTTATAAGATCATGGTTCAACCATCGATTCAACTATTGAACTGTGAACCGATAACTTTTTGAATTCAATTATTTGTCTAGTTCTAAAAACATTAGGAGGGACAAACCAATCTCAAAAATTTCTTGCACCTCTATATATGACTTCAATTTTCTTAAGACATCCCTACCCAAAATCTATATAGTAAATCCCAAATCTTGATGACCTAATACCTCCCAACATTTTAAGGTTTCAATATCCATTCAATTTTAGGCTCTCTAAGATGGAGTAGAAATACTAAATAGGATACATATATAATGTCCTATATATATTGTGTGCTTTGAGATTAATTATTATTAAAAGGTGAAAACTAAGAACCTAGTATTAGTACATTGGGAAAAGCTAAACAGATAATGATGAAGGTGATTCATTATCTGCCAAATGCATTAATATCATATGTACTATCAACCACAAATAAGAAAAGAGCACATGGAAAGAAATGCTTATTTAATTTAGCTTGCAACCATACAGAATATATCATAACTAGGTATGATAATGGAACTTGCCATTTTATGTAGCCATATCATTTTGTCCTTAAAAAAACTACTTTAGAAGTATAGACGAGATAGGGGTTTCTATATATATATATATATATATAAATTTAATTTTCATTTCCTACTTTTTAACACATACAATAAAAAAATATTTTTTATAAAATTCTATAATATTTATAAATTATATTTATTTTTTGTATAATTAAAATTTTAAAAATAAAAAAATATTTATATTAAATGGCATGAGGCGAGCTAAGGTATATATGAAACATTCTCTTACCCACCCCGACCTCCTCACACCTTATTCGTTTGAAGTATATAATTTGATAATATCAAAATGGGAAAGAGACTTAATTTGGTTAGGTGGAAATATGCAAAAGAAATGCAAGGAAGAAAAAAGTAAAAAAAAGAACAAATAAAAATTTACAATGACAACTTTCCAAATGTAAGTCACATTGGAATGCAGATTACAGAGCAATTCACATCAAAATTTATGAAGAAACGTGTTTCCACAGAAACATGTTTCCTTTTTCTAATCATAGACTGAGAGGCCATTAGTGAAGATATAGGCAAAAGCATCCATTTTAATCTTGGGGAATGACAAACCAACTTCAATATCGCGTTTGTTATCTTTGCCTTCATGAAGTGATATGGACCTTGTTTCATCTATTGATATAAACTCTCTCTTTTGTAGTTGTCCCAATCCAAAATCTATGTCATAAACTGAAAACCTTGGTGACCCAGCAACTCCTACAGTTCGCTCTATGTTTATAGATGAAAAATTCACGACCCATTTATCTAAACTTTCCAAAACTCCCTTCTTGCTTCCAAGCTTTTCTTGAATTGCTTCTCCTATAAGATTGGCTGCAATTATAAAACCATCTTCATCTATTAGGTGCGTACTTTTTGCAGTTAGAAGACATGGCACTAAACAGTTACCGAAATAGTTTTCAGGCAATGGCGGGTCCAAACAGGCTCGACAATTGGCCACAAAACCAAAGTGCTCTAACTCATTCTCGCTCACCTCCTCACCACTCCAAACCCGAGCTTTGACAATGCAAGTCCAAGTGTAAGCACATGTTACTGAAAAACTTGAGACATGTAACAACGTTGGGCATTGAACCATAACCCTTTTTTTGAGTCGCTGAAGATCGGCTTGACTTAGTAAAAATGTAGCCAGGATGTTGCTGGTAGGGAGCAGTGGTCGATATCCTTCAAATTTACTTTTCTGGTGAAGTTGCCAAAAAATTGAACCTAGTTTGTTCGGTCTTTTACCATGGTCCTATCATAGAATGGAAGGATTGCACCCTCTAACATCAAGGGCTCTCTCTGTAATTTATGAATAGTAGCCCACAACCTTATGAATCGAATAAAAGCATTACCATCTGCCACAACATGGACACAGGTGAACCCAAAAGAAATTCCAGAGTTGGGAAAAAGTGTTACCTGAACAGCAAAAACAGGTGCTACAATGGTGCCTTGTTGTACCGACACTGGAGGCAATTGGGGCACAAGAGGATGAAAGTGAGCAATTTTCCTTTGGTGGTTTTTGATAAGGTAATCAAAATCGCTATTAGACTCAACAAAGGTCAGTGAAACTGAATCACCATCCACATAATGAATTTCAGGCTCTCTAAGATTTGGAGGAAATAGTAAATTTCCTGCAAAGGGATAAAAGTGCTTGAGAGCGAGGGAGAGTGAGTGTTTAAGGGAAGGGATGGTGGTCTCTATGAAGTGGGTCTTAGAATGAGGGAATTTGTAAAAGAAGAGGCTTTGTACTAGATGGAAATGTAGCCATAGCAAATCAAAGAAGGTGAGTGGGAGAGACTTCTCACCCACAGCGTTGGGAGGTGGAGAGACTCGACATTCTTCTAACACATTCACCATCTCATCAGATGAAGCCATATGACAAGATAATGTAGAATTATTCACATCCGTTCTAGTCTAAATATAGTGTGAAGTGAGGCATCCACGCAATGGCAGGTTAAGTTCATCAAAAATCAATTAAAAAACTGATAGTTGGAAGTTGTTTTCATATTGTCTGGACCATTAATATTGTGTGTATAGTATGCCTTTTGTGGGCCATTTTTGTCTATTTAATGTCTTGACAAAAAATAGAAAAGATGATTTTCTTGACAAAAAATAATCGAGCATGAGTGAGAGTGAGCGACCAGGGAGTCGTTTTCACAAGTTGTGGGCCATTTTTGTCTATTTAATGTCTTGGAGGACCATCATAGGAATTGTAGTTGAAATTGATGAAGGATATGTTATATAAAAATGAAAATGATATGTGTATGGGTATTTGTTTATTGGTAATTCCACTTCAAAATTCCAGTTATATTCTCCTTACTTAATTACTTCAAGTCTTTTGTTGCTAACTATTTTTAAGGTGATAAATGATATTAAACATTGATCAACCTAATTTTAATCTTTTATTCTTTTATTGAAAATTAGAATTAAAGTTTAAAGGTTTCAAATTTTGCATTCAAAACTTTTGAATAACTTTTTTTATCAATCATAGCAAAGGATATCAATTTTTGTAGTACACAAAATTTCATAGTCTGTCTAATCAATCACACCCGCACAAACTTCATTTTTTCTTAACAAAATCCAAATATACATATGAACTCTTATGGAACATACAAAAGAGCTTTTAATTTCTGAAATCCAAACAAACGTTAATACCACTATTTAAAATTAAAATTAATTTAAAGTATTAAGTTAAAATAATTAACTTATTTTGAATCTTAAATTCTCTTTTACCCTATTTATCCATATTTAGTTAGAGTTTCTTTTATATCAATCACTTCACATTTCTGATTTATCATTTATTATTGCAAATATTTTATAATTACATTTTATATATCTTTGATACTTTCAATATCAACGTTTGGCAAATAAACTACTTGAAGATTAATGGAACCTTGAAATTATATTTCATCGCAACAAAGGATATATTGCCTGATCGTTGTGTGAATTGTCTATGAGTAGGGAAACTTTGAAGTGATAAGGAGTTCCTGGGCCCTGATAATTCATCTTTTCATTTGAATAGGTGAAACATTTTCTAATGGTTTGTTGTCAATGAGAAAAAATACAAGAGTGAATCTCAAATAATTTTTTGAGCTTGAGATTTGTTTTTATATATATACAAAATTTAAAAAAAAAAATCTTGCTTAGTTGTCACCAAAATAATAAAAAATGAAAAAATGAAAGCGATTCCTTATAATTGTACCATTGAGATGTGGTAGATTTGGAATGGCAAAATAAGGAGGCCCCAAAACGACATCTCACAGATTATTAGTTCCAAATTTCCAATCATGATGATCATAGCAAATGTAAGAGGCCAAAATAATTGCAATCCAGTGAGGATCTGAAAATTGACTTCTCATGTGGCATAGCTGCATGCATCCAAGTGGTGTAAGGTCCACTTTCTATACATTCACCTCTATTATTTAATTCTAACCATTCCACCTAATTTTCTTAAAATCCTGTTGCTGCAGTCCCTTCGTGTCTGCACATTTTTTCCGGCATGAATTATGGAAGGGGGACCATGGTCTGTAATTTCCAGACTACAATTATGAAAAACAAGAAGATGCCCCTGTTCGATCTGGTAAGAAGGAATTGGAATTTCCGAGGTGGAGTGATGTAGTGGCTTGGTAATTAGTTATTACAGCAAAACCCCATGTGCTGCGCTACTGATTCCCTCATTTGTAAAAGCTCACGTGGTACCGACATGTGAAATATAGAAACAAACGAAGTTGAATGAGCTGGATTATGATCACACCATTGAATTTGAATCCTCTTCCACAGTTGCACTTCTGTTTACCCTTTTCATGGTCATCGCAAATTCCAATAAAAAATTATGTGTTTGTGTTTGGCTAAGTTTCCACTAATGTAGCTTAGCATTTTCCTATGCTAATGTGGGATTACTTGGCTTTATTGGGTTGAAGGACATGTAATGACTCATGGGAGATGTTGAAGGTGGGTGCAAGGGGAATGGTGTTCAGGTTTCGTATCAGACGAGTGGTACAACTTGCAGGGAACCCAAAAAGAGCCACACGTCAGAAATTGGCCGGTTGTGGGTCAGAGACATTAAATGCCAATGAGAGCGAGTGCCAAGTTAAAGGAAAGCTAAAAAGCAACAATACAAAAAAGATTCTTTTGGGGGATAAATAATTGAATGCCAATGAGAGCGAGTGCTGGAAGCGTTTTTTCACATGTCCTTGAAGCGTTGTTCAAATGGTGGCTGATTAAAGTTGAAAAAGCAAAAAGAGATTTTTTTCTTGATAAAATTAAGTAGTTGAACGTGAGTGTCTTGGAAGTGGTTTTCATGAGTTCTGGACCATTTTTGTATATTTAGTATGTCTTGAAACATTATTAGAATAGTAGTTGAAATTGATGAAGAATGTCACATAAAAATGAAATCATGAAGTGTGATTGGACTGGTAATTGAAATTGATGAAGGATATGTTACATAAAAGTGAAAATGATGATAAATAGTTTTTGTGAGCGTCTTTGTGTATTGGCAACTTCGAGTCAAAATTTCCATTGTGTTCTCTTACGTTAATTGCTTTAAATCTCCCTCAGACTCTTGCCATTTCAAGTTGATCATGATTGAAGATTGTTAGAGGAAATGGTAAGTCCATAATCTTAAGGTGATGGATACTATTAAATATTAATCAATGTAGTTTTAAACTTTTTGTTCTTTCGTTGAAAAATGGGAGTTGGACCTTAAAGGTGTATTATATGAGTGTGCATTTATAGTCATAGACAAAACCTACTGTTAAAAGTACACAAAATCAAAACCTAAGTGTCAGTACTATAGATCCACATGTAATTAGGAGTTTGCAACCAAAGTAATGTTTACTGAAAAAAAAAATCAAAACTAATACAACTTTCAAACTATTTGTCAAAGTAGTCTTTTGAAATCCCACATCAGCAATCCACTACTCTGAAGACCAATTTTTTCAATCTGAAATCATTCAACAAAAACCCTAACTATTATTTTCTCTTCTCTGCGGCTCCCACCATCTCTCCTCACCCGTCTGCAGCTCCCACCATCTACGGCTCCCACCATCAACGGCTCCCACCAGCAGCATCTACTAGGTAATTTTTTTTTCCCTCATTTTCCTTAGCTTTCTTACTAACCAAATAGAGGAAACGAAAAATTAAAATGAAATTGTTTTCTGTACATTGAGGGGTTTGGGATAGATTTCGAATTTGGGCAATGGTGGTTAGGGTTCGAAGAGGAAGAAGAAGTGCAGGTCATGCAAAAAATAACAATTTTTTTTACCCAAATGCAAAATCTTTGATTTTTGCCCAGTTTAATAAAAAAATAAAATCTTCTAGCTCTGTTCTTAACCCAACGAAACCCACCTCTCAAGGAGGCCTTCATCTTTCCCTCAATGCATAAGGCCTTATACAACGCGATCCTCTTCCTTCTCTTGATTATTGTTAATAACATACCCTATTATTGTTATTTGTTTATTTCATTACAAATTGATGTTATTAGTAATGTTTTATATTGTATAATTTTGTGGTTAAAATGAAATTGATTTGATTTTTTTGGCTTCTTCTATAGATAAACTACGTCTAATTTATTCCGTGGCAATAGTTTGTTTTTGTAATGGGAAAATGGTGAGAACACAAACCGATGTTGATTATGTTGGGGATAGAGTTGTGGTTGAACCTATTGATGTGCCTCTTGGGACAACATATGAACAACTGTTGGAAATGATATACTCAGTCACTGACATCAATAAAGAACATTTTTTATTAATAACTTAGTTGTAAGTATCCTATGAAAAAAGGGAATAATTCCAACCTTGCCCAGTAAAGAATGATAGTGGTGTAGCTCGAATGTTAGAAATGCATAACAGATTTGGGATGGATGAAGTTGAGTTATTTGTTGAACAAGTACCTATTGACTTACAAATGAATTCACCAATTGGTAATTGCATGGCTTTGTTACTTGGTGAAAATGATGGTACTAGTAATGTTCAAAATCCATTTACTTTTGAGCATAGATCAGAAGAGGATGAGGAAGACGAAGAAGGAAGACAATGTGATGATGACAGTGTAGGAGCCGAGGATGTTCATAATGATGATAATCAAGATAGGGAAGGTAGCTCGCCTTTTTTAGCTGTTCGTGTGGCAATTGAAAGAGAACAAATGAGATATGTGGCTGTGGATAGGGAAGGATGTAACTTGTCAAACAATCCAGATACAGAGGATTTAGATGACCCAATTGAATTATCTCCAATGCAATATCATTTGGCACCATCACCATAGTTTGAAAATGTTGAAAACATTGGTCATGTTGTGTTAAGTGAATGGACCCCATGGGGAAACACTCTTATGGGACATCCAACTGGAGAGTTCATAGTTGGACAAATATTTAATTTCCAAAGGAGATTTGCAACATGCTGTAAAGATGTACTCTATTAATTCCGCACGGCAAGAGTATATCGTTTGTCATCCACAAAGAAATTGTTGGTCCTAAGAGATGCAATGAAGCTGAACATCTCAATGTCCTTGGAGATTATGTCACAGTTGTTTAAAGGGACATCTTTATTTTGAGTAATCCAACAAATATAAGTGGCCAGCACACATGTGTCAATCCTTGCAATGAACCAGATCAATCATCAGTTAGACTCAAACCTGATGTCGCCTATAGAGGGAATGATTAAGACACAATTACACTTTTAGTGGCTGCATTCAAGCAAGTGTTGCTAGAAAGATCCGGGTACCATATCTCAATACACTAAGGCTTTGAAAGGCAGCGTAAAGCATTAAACTAATTTGTTTGGTGATTTCTATAAATCATACGCTAAATCTGCCACATTTTTTTTGGTGCCTTCGAGCAAGCCAATCCAGGAATGTGTTGTAATTTCTAAAACATCTCCTAGGAAATATGTGAAATGAGAGGTATTTCAGAGAGTCTTTTGGGCATTCATCCTTCCATTAGATGGCTTCAAGCATTGTCGTCCTGTCGTTAACTATTGATGGTATACACACTTGTATGGGAAGTATAAAGGCACTGTATGAATTGCCATGGGCGTGTGATGGAAATATCAACTTGTTCGTCTTGCTTTTGCATTAACTGAGGGTGAAAATGTTGATACGTTGGGATGGGTTTTTGGCCATGTATTAGAAATCGAGTAACTCAAAGGAGGGGTCTTTGGTGTTATTCTGATCGTCAATCGGGATTATGGCTGCGTTTGCTGATGCTTTATCTTGGTTGGTCTGAGCCCAACTGCATATCATCGATTTGTATGCGCCATCTTGCCTAGCAACTATTATGAACTCCACTTTACAGGCAAATGCTTGAAACAACTTTTATGCAGAGCCGCTTAGAAACTAAGGTAGAAAAATTCAACATGGCATATGGAGACATTTGGGAGAACAATCAAGGACGCACTAGCTGATTGGAGGCTATTCCCTTGAAGAAATGGGCACTAATCACATGATGGAGGTCGCAATATGGCATATGACTACGACATGTCAGAAGTGTTCATAGTGTGCTAAGGGGCAAGGTTTTCCCTCTCACCGCATTTGTTTCAATTGACATTCTATCGAGTTAATAGTTACCTTTTGCTGTAAGAAGAGAACATGGTGTAGTCGACTTGCTTCAGGTGAACAATACACTCCTTATGTTGATGCTAAGATTTTAATGCAATGTTTGTTAGGCAGGTTCTCATGATGTTGTTTTTTGTATGTCACTTCCCAAGGACTTGTTTCATGTGAAGGCCAGTTAGGGGTAGTAAAAAGTTTACATCATTGGTTTGGAAGAACACATCGTGTTACCTACGTGAGCATGGATGGCACATGTGGCAAAACTCATAAATATGGATTCCATGTAGTATATTCTAGTGGCATGTCATTTTCGTTCATTGATTTTAGATCATTTGTTCAACATTATATACCACTATACAATCATATTTAGGCACTTGGGGCAACACTGTTTAACCCATACACAATTGAGTACGAGTGGCCACCATCTGTTGGTCCATTATTGTGCCTGCAAATTCAATGAAACGTATATCAGGTGGACGACCTAAATCTACTTCGTTTGCACAATGAAATGGATGTTAGAAGAAGGTAAAACCTCCAGTTACATGTGGTTTGTGCAAAACAAAGTGGTCACATATTGTTTGTTCTTATCCAAAATAAGAACTGGGTGCTGGGCCTTCATGAGGGTTGCTAGCTTTGGATGTTTGATATTATGTTAATTTGTTTTTGGACAATATTTTTGTTATAGAGAGACTTTTTCGCGTGGCTCTTTCTCCCTTGCAACACGCAGACGTCCCCCTTGCAAGCGCGGCATAGTTATTCCACCGCGGAGGAGAATTTGTCCGGCGACGTTCAAAACTTCTCAATCGTCTCACATCCGGAAATTATGTCTGACCCACGTTCACCTTCCTCCGATGTCTGCACATCCGGATCCTGCGGACTGACGTTCACTTCTCCAGATGTTCTCACATCCGGATCGATGCCCCGCCGACATTCACTTCCTCTGGATGTTCAACATCCGGAATTCTGCCCGGCCGACGTTCCACCTTCTCCGGATATTTCCAACACCCGGCCGCCTGACGCCGGATGGAAAGAGGATGATTTCAACTCCCGGTTAGACATTCTGGATCCTCTGATGCGCTTACCGGAGAACATTCGCAGCCGACCATTCAGATTCCCCGGACAGCTTGGCTCGTCAGACACTCGCGATTCGCGCGGAATCCATTTCCCCCACAATCAAAGACAAACTGATATGACTGACGACCAAAGTTCCCTGAACTGTCACTCATCTTTAATGCAATATAAATCGGGCTTTGTGTGGGATCCTCCCTAAAAATTGCCGCGTGGCTCTCTCTCCCTTGGCCACGTAGACGGCCCCCCTTTCGACGCGTGGCATAGCTCATTCCACCCGGACGGAAATTCTCACTCATTACACCTGGACGGGAATCATAGCTCATTCCACCCGGAGAGGAATTCTATCCGGGTGACGTTTTTACCTTATCCGGATATTTCACATCCGGATCCGGCCAACGTTCTACCTTATTCGGATTTCTCACAGCCGCCATTCTGTCCGGCCGACATCCCACTTTATCCGGATGTCTCACAGCCGTCATTCTGTCCGGCCGACATCCCACTTTCTCCGGATATCTCACAGTCGCAATTCTATCCGGTCGACGTTCCACCTTCTCCGGATATTTCTCATCCGGCGCTTGTCGCCGGATGGGAGAGGAGGACGATTCAACTTCCCCGGACAGACACGTTTGGATCCTCTGGTAACACTTATCCGGACAGCTTGGCTCGTCAGACACTCGCAAGGATTGACACATGTGTGTGGGCCACTATATTTGTTGATCTCAAATAAAGATGTCCCTTTAACAACTGGCAGCACGTATCTCCAAGGACATTTAGAAGTTCGCTTTTCTGCATCTTAGGACGCAACAATTTCTTTGTGGATGACAAAACGATATACTCTTGGTGCGAATTAATAGAGTACACTCTTTCAATAGGAATGTTTGCAAATCTCCTTTGGGAATTAATATTTGTCCAACTATGACTTCTCCATGTTGGAATGTCTCATAAGAGTTGTTTCCCCATGGGGTCCATTCACTTAATCACAACATGACCCAATGTTTTCAAGCATTTTCAAACTGTGGTGATGGTGCCAAAATGATATTGCATTGGAGATAATTCAATTGGGTCATAAATCCTCTGTAATCGTGGATTGTTTGACAGTTTACATCCTTCCCTATACAGCCCCATATTCATTGTTCTCTTTCACATTGCCACACGAACAGCTTAAAAAGGCGAGCTACCTTCCCTATCTTGATCTATCATCATTATGAACTCCTCGGCTCCTACACTGTCATCATCACTGTCTTCCTTCTTCGTCTTCCTCATCCTTCCTTCTGATCTATGCTCAAAAGTAAATGGACTTTTGAACCATTACTAGTACATCATTTTCACCTAAGTAACAAAGGCATGCAATTACCAATTGGTGAATTCTTTTGTAAGTCATAGGTACTTGGTTCAACAAATAAATCTCAACTTTAATACCCATTGTATACTGCATTATCTACATTCGCACCGCTCAACAACACACATCCCCTCCATTCTTCATCAACTCAAAGGGGCAAGCGTTGGAATTTCAACTTCCCCTTTTTTTCCATAGGATTTACACACTAAGTATTAATCAACATGTTCTTAATTGATGTCGTGACCGCGTATAAATATTTTACACAGATATATAGATATAATAAATGTTGTCCACGAGGCACATCAATGGTTATCCAACCACAACATACTATCCCACAATAATCACATCCGTTTGG
This sequence comes from Vitis amurensis, assembly GCA_037355405.1. NCBI lineage: Eukaryota > Viridiplantae > Streptophyta > Magnoliopsida > Vitales > Vitaceae > Vitis > Vitis amurensis. The sequence goes on along the minus strand of JBAPGN010001584.1, from coordinate 1,703 downwards.
TGATTACATCACAACCATTTTCCGCTTAACAAAAACTTTGCACGGATAAATTACATAGTTTACCTATAGAAGAAGCACATATTTACATAATAATTTACCACAAATATCAATATAAACCATTATAATAACATCAATCTTGTAATGAATAATATATAACAATAATAGAGAGATAATGTTATAATAATCAAAGAAGGAAGAGGATCGCGTTGTAAATAAGGCTTAAATAAGAGATTGAGGGAAAGATGAAGGCTCCCTTGAGAGGTGGGTTTTCGTTGGGTTAAGACAAAGCTAGAAGATTTTATTTTTTAATATTAAACTAAGGCAAAATCAAAGATATTTACATTTTTGGGTAATTAAATTGGTTTTTTTTGGCATAACTGCACTTCTTCTTCCTCTTCTGAACCTAACCACCATGCCAAATTCGAAATCTACCCAAACCCCCCAATGTAACAGAAAACAATTTATTTACACTTTTTCGTTTTACTCTGTTTGGTTTAGTAAGACAAAAGCCTAAGGAAAATGAGGGGAAAAAAAAACTTACCTAGTAGATGCTGCTGGTAAGGGGAGCCGTTGATGGTGGGAGCCGTAGATGGGTATGGGAGCATAGAAGACCGGTGAGGCGAGATGGTGGGAGCCGCCAGAGAAGAGAAATAATAGTTTTAGGCGTTTTTGTTGAAATGATTTCGGATGAAAAATTCGGTTCTTCAAAGTACGTGACATTGCTAATTGCTTGGATTCAAAAGAACTATTTGACAAATAGTTTGAAAGTTTGTATTAGTTTGATTTTTTTTTTTTTTCAGTAAACATTAAATATATAGCGATAGAACTCTGTAATTAGAGGGCCCGAAATAAATCTCATAAGCAAAGCAGCCATGTAATTAGAGTGACTTAAATTTAATTCTCATGGTGTCATATGCACACGATTTATTGGCCAACAACTATAGATCCTTGCATGGCCACTACCATAGGTTATGACCACACTTTTAGATTGGCCCCAACTATACGCCATCATATATATATATATATATATATATATATATATATATATTAATATTTTCCATCAATTTCATTTTCCAATGAGATAAATAGCAATGAGAACCCAATGAGAAAAGCAATGTGATATTTGATCGTGAATTCCTTCCATCAATTCCACATAAAAAATTAATGATATGTAACAAAATTTGTTAAATATGAATAAAATATTGTGATCATATGATATAACTATGAGTAAGAATCAAAGCTCTTAGAAATAATAATACACTTGTAGTTATTTAAAAATAATTATAATACGAAATCCTACAACCTTATTATTATTATTATTATTATTATTATTATTAGTGGCAATCCTTGGTTCGTGGATCGGCTCTCCCCCAAAATCAACCACTTTAGTAGTGGCTAGAATATGATGTGTTGGATGACGAAGCTTTGGACAGCCAAGTTGTCAACTACTTGTCTATTTGCATTTATAACAATAATATACATATACATTTTAAATTTATTTCTAACGGTTAATTATGTGGTTGACAATCAGTGGACTGAAGAAGTAGGAATTTCTACCTAATAACTAGTTACTTAGACATTTTTTTAATACAAAAGACTTTGTAAAAATTGAATGAAAACCAATTCTATTTGGAACAAGCCTGACATTTGAAGGATTATTTAATTTACGTCAGTGGAGTTAACTCTGGAACTTGGAGGAAGTT
>JBAPGN010001583.1:0-20029 GCA_037355405.1 Vitis amurensis | reverse complement strand
AAGGAATCCGTTAATAAAAGATATTTTAAAAAATATAAGAGACAATGATACTGAAACAACAAAAACAATGGGTGAAATTTGATATATACGAGAACCATTATATAGAATTCTAAAAAGATATAAAATACATAATACAATGTCTAGACATATTACTTATGCCGTGGATCAAACCAACATAATATATTTATTAAACCGTTGTCAAAATAAATTATGACATATATCACTATATCACCTTGACAAATAAATCACACAAATGAAACTGGTCCAAAGAATAATACTGCAACCAACACAATTTGGATCAGAATATGTATTTAACCGACGTGATACCTCTGGCCGTTGTGCATCAATATTGATCAAAGCGTTAGACAACAAAAAAATTATACGAACTTGATAGGAACCCGAAAGATGGTCAATTAAACTAAACACAATCACTATATTATATCAACTATTTATTCAACGGATATCCGGAATAGCCCCCACAAAAGAAAGCCATTAATTTGAGAAATATAACCCTCGATTACTCAAAACCCAAAAGATGAATATAAAAACTCACCGATATAACAGCCAAAAATTAAATAAATCGCCTATGAGACATTCATATTCTTCGGGTTTAATTGCGATTTATCATTTATATCCACAAACTTAAAAATTAAAATACCCGAAAAAAAGTGAATTAAAAACTAACCGTAAAACCAATACTTTTAAACACCACCAATTAAATAAACTCACAAATTAAAACAATTTCCCACACGGGACATTTATATAACACTCAATATACCCTAAACCTAAGGTGAATTAAAAAACCTAACAAATAATTTTATAAACACTCCAAGACCAATACCCCGATAAACTTCAAAATTATAACAAGATCTAACACATGCGTATCACTTACGCGCAACTAAAATATTTAAAACCTCATAGACTTAAAAACTAACCAACATAAATTTTAAACACTCAACCTCAAGATAAAAAGATCAAATAAAATTGAAAACAAAGTTTCACTGATATATCAACAACACCAGAAAATCATATATACACAACCCGTTAAAACTAAAATGTGCACATATATGGTGCCAATTCCCACAGTAAGCCATAGGTGTGCAACTAATAACTTAATTTCTTTGAATGGTAAAATAGGAAGTGATAAGAAATCGCATTCTTACGCATTGATGACCCACGAAGTTTATTAGTTTCATTTATAAATGATCCCACTAAATTGATTAATCTTACAATACTCCCCACTAAAAATTAATTTTATTAGTTCAATAATGCCAAACTATGATTCTCATTTAATTTTTTATTTGGTTTTCACCACTTTCACATCTCCTAAAAATCTGAAGCAGAGACATAGTGTTTCCTTTTGGGTCTCTGACCTCCGACAACATGGGTGCAACTAGCTGATCAAAATACATTTAATAATTATCTCAATAATCCACCCAGCTAAAATTCAACTACTCTTTCACAGTCCCATTTATTTAAAAGATAAGTAGTAAATGCCTAAAAGTTTGTACCAAACCAATGGAATCAATTGAATTAAAAACTATATACTACAATTCCAATGAAATCCAAATTCATTCAAATTCATAGCAAAGTCTCTAAAGATAAACATTCAAAGCATCAATAACACTCCATGAAATCCCTGACATCTTGTATTTCCTGCAAAATAAATAGCAATACAAAAATTAGTCCATGATTAACAAATGCTTCCCATTCAGAAACACTCCCGAGACACAACATCCGTGATATTGATTCCATGTGTTAGCATCTTCCCAAAGAAAGCAGCATTTGTAGCCAAAAAAAACTTTTGAATAATAAAAGTTTCCACAGAAGTTACCTTCAAAATGAACAACCCACTACACACAAGATCAAAAACTTCTATTTGTATCAATGATAACCTCAGCTCCCCTGAATGAATTTCTATACATTTTACAGTAAAGCAAAAAGAAGTAAACATTGTGCAGTATCCTCCGGATCATAAAACATGGATAGCAGCTTAATAGCACCCATATGCAAAGCCAAAACCTGAATTTGCACACCAATAACATCATATTTCCAAACCTACGGTTGATCAACTCCCTGCTCGAGCTACAACATCACATAACTGACCAAAATTCCTTAATTACGTTAAATGGATCTACCTGTCTTACTTTTCAACCTAGCTATCAGAAAATAAAAAATGGATATATCCAACTATGTCTCGAAACACAGTTTATTATTATTTTATTAAAGAAAACATCTATCCGAATAAGCTCAAAAACAAACCGAAGAACCCACTCAACCTGAATTCAAGAATCAACCTGCCAATATGAGTAGCCCCTAACGACATCACACATAGTAATCATCCAGTAGAAACGATCCCAACCAACACTATCATTTTAGCAAATTTTCTAGTTCCCAAGTTTTGGGATCTTCAAATGCCAACAACAAACATTCATCAGTGTGTATAAATAAAGATGCATTGTGTGTTTGGTATGTTGTTGATTTTATTTTAATAATGGAAATTTAAGTCCATGGTTTAGTCAAAATGGCAATTGCTGAAGGAGAGAAGGTCCGGAAATGAATATAAATATAGTATGATTTAGTAATGTATATATTTATGATATCAACAATGGTTAATTGAACCAAATAAATTTCTAAGAAGTTATAAATTTTCACAAGCTATTGGTTTAAATCAACCACCAAATACTTATGATAGCATCAAGAAGAAAAGCCAATCAAAGTAGAAAAAACCACACCATAAAGTCTAGCACTAGCAACTTCCAACCAAATTCACTGCCCATCATAGACAAAAGCATGTGCAAACAACTCAGTACACAAATAAGCGATAAGGAATATGTTTCCGTGCTCAAAAACAATAAAATCTTGGTTGTTGAATCTTTCTTCCAACCCATCAAAACAATAAAAACTACAATTTATTCATTTTAAATTTTAATTCAATTCTGACAAATCTGTCCCCTTATCCTTACAAATCTTCTACTACTATGGTAATGACTATCTCTCTCATTGATTTGGTTTATAAAGCAACACATGTCAGCTGAAGCTATGATTATCAATTTTTCTTTTAGTAGTAAATTCAGATGCAATGAATAATGAACCAGGAAGAATATGAAATAATTCTTTTTATTATTTTATTCTAATTGACTCCTAATATATTTCTCACATTTAAAAAATATATTATACAAATATACTTTTATATAAATGAAGGGTGGGGGGGACTAAAGTTAAAATTGAACATCAATTTAACTAACTATCATCCTGCTTCATTAATCAAATTAATTTATAAGATACAATAATTGACCTTAAATGAGTCATTAAAAAAATTGACCTCATTATTTTATGATAGTACTTCACCATTATCCTACAATCACACATCTTATGACAGCACCAGTTAAGCATCCGTGATTGAATATGAGCATTTATAAATTAATCCATTAACAAGAACACTATAAGAGCTACCAAAAAACCTTTACAGTGTAACCTTGTGACCCTATCTCGTCTTATGTGGGATGTCACATGAAAGATACAGTCTTGTCTTTTTTCTTACAAAAATAAGTTAATTAAAAGTAGTTTGAAGCAAAAAGGAGTTTTGTATTGATCTAAAAATTGCGCCTCCCTCTGCAAATGAAAAGGGAGGTTACTTTGGTTCACTATTGTTTTCTCATTAAGTTTTAAAACCAATTTGCTCAATAGAATGATCAAATTTAAGGTATTTCTATCAGAAGACATTATCTTATTGTTTTTTTACCCTCAAGAAGCTATGACTATCTAATTTATAAAAAATATGAATATTTTTCTTTCATGAATATAAATTTTGCCTTTTTTCTACTTAATGGGTTTTTAACTTGGGGAAAAAAATTTAAATGGAAAAACGAAAAGATAAGGTTATTGAACATTGGACTAATAAATTTTTTCACAAATATACAATCAGTGATAGTGTAATATGTAATATTGAAATGAAAAGCCCAAGTGCACGAACCCCTAACTTTCGAACCGTAGAAATGGACCAAATTGTGGGACTAGACATTCAAACGAAATAATTGGAAGTCCATGTATAGATACCCAACTAGCTTCATAAATGTTGCCAGAGAGAGTTCCCTCAAAATCATTAAATAAACATCCAGACTTGCCAATTTGAAAGTGTTTCAAGTCGTATTTGGAGACTTCCACTCAAATGATGAGAGAAACATCCAATGTTTCAGTTCTACGAAAAGTACTTGTAGCATAATGTAAAAACAAGAAGCGGGAGACACCACACAAACCAGTACTGTCCCACAAATCACTAACATAGCAAGAAGACTTCCACACACTTCAATCAAGAGACGATAACTCTCATATCTTATGTATGCTAGAGAAAAGGGACATAAGCTGTCCAATACTATTGGAGACTTCCACTCAAATCAAGCGGGAGACATAGAAGAAACACCCACACAGCGAATGGGGTATGAAGGTTCACGGAAAGGCTAGTAGCAGTCCACACACTAGGAAGCTGCCTATCCGCCAATATTTAGAAGAGAGAACGTCATATTGTACATGTAGTTTGATTGATAAATCAACGTGACGATTCTTGGGGAAACGTCCACACGCAGTAACGATCAATGATTGGAAAAACATCAATAGTTCAGTGAAAAATTCCAATACTATCTGGAGATTTCCACTTAAAGATTGAAGAAACCAACAATCTTAAGTTGAAAAGTTGTCCAATACAATCTGAGAGACTCCATTCATCTCATTCTCTAACAAGAGTCATAACTCCAAGTGTTGCAATGCCCCTACAAAGTAGGGAATGGACCTTTAAGAGACATTTATGTGTGTTACGCGATAGACCACATTTAGAATGGAAGAGCGCACAGTTTTAAGCGCGCGTGAGAGCCGAGCGTGGAAAGTATCACACACACAATCTCTCTATACTCGGCAATACTTTACACCGATCGAGAATTGAACTCTTGTCCAGATACCTCCCAAATTAAGCAACAGACTTTAAGAATTGCAGGTTTAATTCCTTTGAGTAAATGATCCTCTCTATATAATCTCCATTGCGAGAGTTCATTAGGCGCAAAAAGACATACAAAATCTAGATATTTGTAAACTTCATAAAGTTTCCGAAGAGCTGCGAATGAACCTATATGACCAAGATTAAAAATATTAGACTGTAAAACAAATCGTTATGTAACGAACTAAAATAAAAATAGTAATAAAAAAACAAGTTATTCATGGACAATAGTTTAAGAGAAGAAAAACAAGTAGCTCAATTCAAGTCACTTGTGACAGTAAAACTATATCTCCACGGAATATTACTACAGTTTCTTTACTTTTCCTAAATGAAACCATATGAGAGAGAGGGAGAGAATATCTTTAAGACTCTTCAGCATCTTCAATTCTCTCGCACTCGGTTGTAACATAGTAATCGGTACAGAGGTAATGTTATAACCAAATTCAATTAAGGTGTGACATCCACACTAAACAAAACACACAAAATATATACTCAAAAAATATATACAGGACAAAATAAAAAATATAAACTAAAGAAATTACTGAATATTTAAAGAAGATTATTTCACACAGTATGAGGCTTGATTTCAGTCTCGACAGGCGGGTTATATAGTTACAAATAGTCGCGTGGGCAAGTTACTACTAACGAACACTCCATATAACATCGGAATAAAAACAACTATAGTTGTATTGTATGAATATTTCGAAACAAAACTCTAAAAGAACACGGAAAAAAAAGAAGAAAACAAGAAAAGCGAAATAAATTATAATAAAAGACAAGATACATAATTTAATAGTCTACGAATCAAATGTACAGGATATACCATAAATTCAGACTATCTGGGATATATGTAAAATTAATGATGAGGATAATATAGACGACAAACTCCAAAGATAACAACCAGTAATACCGATATACACAGTACCAGTAAAATTATCACAAAGGTCTAATCATCAATCAATTTATAAAGACAAATACTATTAAGTAAAAAAATTCCTAATACAATAAGGTTCCCTCCTTTAGGATAAAAGTCAGGTCACCATGTGGAGCTTTCATCATAAGTAACATTTGAAATTAATAGTCACCATTCCCTAAATGAAAAAAAAAAACCCTTTTATATTTGGTGTAATTTTATTTGGAAATTATTATATTTAGTATAATATATTGTAATAAGATAAACAATTAAATGCAATAAGTAAGTTTGGAAAAAAGAAATAAAAAGTTTTGGTTTGATATGCCAAACAAAATGCAAAAGAAACTGCAGCAATTATTCCTTTTCCATCACATTAGGTTTAATATAATTTTATTTTTGAATTTCGACCCATTGAAGACTTCTTTGGAAAGTGTATTGACTTATTGGATAGCCATCAAGAATATAATAATATAATGGCTCTTTGACGGAAATATTACAGACCTCTACCGTCTTTCAAGCAACTTGTCCAATACTACAACTCATTCAATAAAGAAATATTTCCATGGCCGCATAATTCATCTGTTCCAATTAAACGATGTTTTAAATGAAGATAGGTGGCTAACTTTTCAGTTTGTTAAAATTCAACATGATTTTGAACTTTGACATGGTTACAAGCATAGCCAAAAATTTATGAATGTGAAGGAGAGAGAAATTTTACAAGCCTGTTACTGTTTTTGGAAGTTTTGATTTTGTATATTAAAATAATTTCAAAATCGTGTGATAAGTGTTGTGTGATGACTTTTTGATAGAGTTATATTGGTACTTTACATTCTAGGAAATACATAAAGTACCTGTTATCTCCAGTGTCTTCCAATATATATAAAAAGAGAGTATCTTAGGTCCTAAAAATTAGAAAATTAATTTCCTTATAATATATCCAATTATTTATGTTAGGCACCACAGTGAAACGCGACACAATGATTGAATATAGACATAATAATGCAAAGGATATGATTAATTTCTAGGTATATATTAATCATTGTGAGAGTATCTCTTAGAGGAAAAGAACGTCATAAAATCGTGTTTTATTTTTTTTGTTTTTGTTTCTTATTTTCTTATTATTGTTTTATGTGTTTAATATCTAAAAATATATTCTTGTCACACAATTGTGCCTCCCAGGCAACTAGGAAAACAAAACAACTTGTATGAGTAAATCGAGTCCAAGAGGATTTCAAGCGAACCCTAGAGATACGCGTATGAATAGCGGTAATTTAATATGCTTCCAAAACTTTTTACATATTAAAGGTATCCGTATCTAAAGATCACGATCAATTTATACTGACGAGTCGAGTTATTTTCGAGAAGCGCAACACATAGCACAAACAAAATACTTATATCACACACCAGAGCAAAGAAAAAAGAGGAAGGCTGAGAAATACCACCTATCTCTCCAACTGTTATCGACATAAAATTAATATGAGAGTTTCTATACAGAGATCGAGAGTCTAAGAGAGACATAAAGAAATTATGAAGCTATACAGTGTACTTACCCAAATACCTTATTCTTAAAAGTAAAATCAATTGTTGGAATAATTAATCTAAAAGCAATTGATTCATTGAACACAAACTAAACAATACCTGTAAAAGCACCAAAATGGATAGGCAATTTAAAATTTATCATAAACATTCATGTGGAGAAATAATTTTCAAAGTGAAATGTCTTTTACCAAAAAATACATATTTTCAATGAGAATATAACTATATATTAGTATAACAAGACTAGTTAGGGGTCTAACATGGCGTATCTATAACCACATTCAATCAAGCTCTATGCATATATATCTAATTAAAAGGCAATTCTGACTACTAACCAAAATATTTCTAAAATAAAGGAAAACAATATCTTAGAACTATAATAAAAGAAAGGCAAGTTATACAGATGTTTTAAAATCATACTACTGGATCAGCAACGCATGGTTGCTAAATTCTATGTGATATGAACTAGGAAACGGTGAAATCTTTCCACACCTTCCTTGGTGCCTTAGTAAATCTCTGATATGTTTATGAGCTGTCTTAAAGCACTTCATTCTTGATTTTAAATCGGTTCGGAAAGAGGCAAGCTAGTACGCCCCCAATCTAAGGACCAAACATATAGTCAAAGTCAGAGCAATGCATAAATTTGCTTGATAAGAGCAAGACAATGGCAAAACTTGAGGAAAAATGCCACCGTTGGTAGACAAGAATAAACCTTAATAAAAAATCAGATAAAGAATACCCTTAAATATCTCTCTTATCATACATGACCGATTGGCAAAAAATGACTTTAACACGTCCACAAGAATCTTGAAAATGCCTCATTGTGAAACAGTTAGAAATCAGTTATTAGTTAGAGCGCTATTGGATTTAATATATTGAATACACGTTTTGTAAAGAATTCTGAAGAGAGAGTATTATGTGATGAGCAACATGAGAGAGCTGGATATCTTAGAGATTATTTTCCACAAGCTCAATCTGAAGTAATGACTTATCAATAATCTAATTATGATCAATATTCTACTTTGTGTGGTATCAATAGGCAAAAATGCATCCAAGCAGTGACTATATGAGATATAATCACATGAGTTAAAGTTAAATCAACGATATCATAGAAACTATATCATCGCGAGAAGCAAAAAAGATATAAAGATTGAAGTAATGTCTACTGTTCTCTTTTTTTCTAAAACGTAAGAAACTAAAATACTAAGGCGAAGAATCTGGAGACTTAATATTTTGCTTATCTCACATTAGCTATAATATCTCAAACTCAAAAATTATATCGATAGTAAACCTATGTAGAGATCCACACTGAGAGCTAGTGATCAGTAAATCCGAATAATGGAAAGAATACCACTAATGATGAAAAGTCAGAAATAGTAATGTTAAAGCTCAAAGCCTATTTAAGTAATGAACGATTAGAAATGTCTTTAATGTAATTAGAAGATGGTTCTTGACTTCATAATAACGTCAATTCATATTTTATATTTTAATATCCACCTGGAATTTGAATGAGAGTACGTTTGTTTCTACAAGAGGAACAAACAGAGACACTTCAAAAAAAAATGTTTTAGAGTAAGACACACAACATGTTTTGGATCTTGGAATTTTAATTAATATCTCATTTTTTATCACACATTAAAAAAAGCTTGAATTGTATAGACTAAACATAAAGTTGAAGTCAATCCAGCGAAAAATTCGCTAATAGGTACCCAGAGACAACCATGAGGAAATATCGCGAAAATACGCCGAATATCTTATCGAGGGCACACGGCATTTCCCAGGAAGAAAATCGGGGACGATTTTTCGCAAAAAATCGCCAATAAATCGCCGATAAATCAGCGATATATCGGTGAAAACATAATCGGCGATTCTCCAAATATGCCTGTGCACGGAAAATCGCCGATAAATCGTCGACTTTTTGGGGATATTTCGCTCCTCTCTCCAGCGTGATCTGACGGCCCAGATCACGCCCGCGTTGATCCAACGGCCCAGATGCGATTCCAACCGGGTTCAATAATGGTGAGATCCAAACAGGCCAGATGTCCCACTAGTTGTGATCCAACGGCCAAGGATTGAATTCAACGTAAATTGGAGTTGTTTTCCAACGGCTGAATTTTGACCCAAATTTCTTTCTATTATAAGCCATTTTTCCATCATTTCACCCATTTTTGTTTCTTCTTCACTTTCTGCCTCTCATTACTCCAATTTTAAGGTATGTTTATTTAAATTATTGTAATAATTTTGTTTGCATTGTATTAATGAATTTATATATTTTTATATTCAATAGTAATTAATTTGTAATAATTTTTATGATGACTTAGGTTAATTTATTATTTAATTATAAATTTGAATGTTTATTTTATATGATTATTGTGATTTGTGTCACAATTTAATTAATTTAATTAACATTACTGTAAAATTATTTAATTAATTATTAACAGGAAACTAGTTATTTGAATATGAAATCATGTTCATTTTATGATTATTGGGATTTTTCATATGCAATTCATGAATTAGTTTTAATAATAAATTTATCATAGAATTTTAGATCTAGATTTAAAAAATTAACTTATGCTAAATATTTTTTAATTAGTTTAAATTAACATTGAATACTTATATATGAATATTAAATAGGTTCAATTTTTTTTAGTGATTATCATGATTATCATATCCAATTACTTGATATTAATTTTTACATTTAGTAAATTTTTCACTAGAATTAATTTAATTCAAAAAATTAAGCTTAAGCTAAATTATTTAATTAGTTTAATTAACAGAAGCTATTAATATGGGAATAGTTAAATATGTCATTTTTCTGATTATCATGATTTACGTTTTCATAAGTCCAATTTATGATAATTTTAATTTAGTAACATTTTCATTAAAATTAGATTTAGATTCAAAAATTAACTTAGCTAAAATTATATTAATTAGTTTAATTACTGAACTACCTATTATATGGAATATTAAATATGTTCAATTTTATCTGATTATCAATGATTTGTTTCATATTCCCAATTATTGATTAATTTAATTTAGTAAACTTTTCAAAATTTAGATTGTTTATATTCAAAAAATAACTTAGCCAAATTATTTAATTAGTTTAAATACATGAAGCTCTATTAGGAATAGTTAAATATGTTCAATTTTATCATTATCTATGATTAGTTTCATATCCAATATGATTAATTTTTTAAATTTAGTAAATCTTTTCATATAAAATTAATTTTAGATTAAAAATTAACCTTAGCTAAATTATTTAATTAGTTTAATTACATGGAACTACTATATATGGAATATTAAATATGTCATTATTTATGATTACATCATGATTTAGTTTCAATATCCAATTTTAGTTCATATTCCAATTATGATTATTTAAATTTAGTAAGATTTTCATTAAATAAAATTAAGATTTAGATTCAAAAAATAACTATAGCTAAATTATTTATATAGTTTAATTAAATATATGGAAATTATCAACTATGTTCATTCTTTATCATTATTTTGACATTTCTATATATAAATTTAAAATATTGACCTTGTTTTTGATTACATGAAATCACATTCAAGTGTATTTTTATTGCATAGATTTAGCCAATGGCTAGTGAAGTGGTTCTGCACCTGCGCAGGGCGTAGATTCCGACTTGGAATATTGATTTTTACCGATTGAGATGGGTAACTGAAATAGAACCAATTTTAATTTCTGTGCTGAATCTGTTGGTGGTGATTGTGAAAAGATGAGCATCACGCAGATCAGTTTCTTAATGCAAAAAGACCCGCATAACAAAACACCAAAAAAAAGTGTCCCAGGAGCAGTGCCGCCGCCGAAATGTGAAAAAAAGAAGAATTACCGATTCTCTAGGCATCGAGCCAAATCAAAAGCAAACAGCAAAAAGAAATGCAGATATCTGAAAAATTCTGTGCTCAGTATGGCCACAATGCGGGCGATCACTCATACACATTTGGTAGGACGAAGATTGCATGATGATGAAGATGCTTGAGAATGAGATGTATGTATAGTATCCGGGAGCTATGCACCCAGATGAGCGGGATGCATATCGATTCTGCATAGTTCGTGCCTCGGACAAGCATCAGAATTGGGCAATTTGTGAACAATATGAGATATATCGTAGTATACAACGCAACAGGACAGTCTACTGGTGATTCTCGCGTCATGATGGAAAATCACCATAGTATGCGACATTCGCAACAATCAACCCCTATTGCCCCTTCGCTTTACAAGTCTTCACTGCACGCAAAACAAAAAAATAATTCAAAGATATATTCAAGGGGGTGACAATTAAAGAAACGATGGACGCTTAAATTAGCAACATTCTTCATTTATCGAGGCGCGCACTCGCCAAAGCAAAGTCCATCACTTCAAGAATAATGATTAATTGATTTGCACAACAAGATGTAATACTAAATTTTTAACAATGTCTATATTTGCTATACTTTTATGTTAACGTTATAGCTCTTTTTGACATGTTTTACTTTTTTTTTTTATTGAGTGCAGGATGCGATCGAACCTCCTCTCCATTTGAAATAAAGTTAACAACGTACTTGAATGGGAAGTAAGTAAGAGTACAGAAATGAAAGCTTAATGTGAACAACCAAAGAGGGAAAATGGAAGAATTATGGGTGCACATAATGGTCGGCATGGCTGATGGACCAGGGGGGGGAGTGGCCCACGAAATTGTATTATTATTTCATGGTTTATTCGAAAGGGAGCACGGTGTCTTCCTTAAGTCAGTTTGATATGCATCGACTATATTCAAAGACCACAAGTTATATATATACCTATTGAAGATCTGTTATCAAAAGAAGTCGAGTTTTTAAAGAAATGTGGTCCAATTTTTCACAGTATGGCAGCAGTCGGCGTGTTCATGAAAGCAAGGAAACATTAATTGAAAGAAGATAACCTTAATGGCAACTCCTGTCCCTTGCGGCGCCACATGCATGCGACTTAATCTCCTTGAGACTTTGGTAAAAGACCAGTTTATCGAGAAGGTGTGATAAACAATGCTCGCAGATAACTAATCATTTACAATCCTGGTTGTGTGTCTAGCACAAATAAGACTGTATTGTGGCTCTGGGCATTGTAAATCGACCAGGAGCATACAAGGTTTGCCCTACCAATTATATGCTTTACAGCTTCTTAAAACAAATGGATCGATTCATTGAAAAATTGTCTTATGCTATGATGATTGGGACAACACAAGCTGATCGAACAAAACGGTATGAGAGTTGGACAATTCATTGTGTTGACCATGCGTTATTGAGATGACAAATACAAAATATAATTTCATTATATGAGCCATGTACGTGAGGTGCTTCGACTTATGGATTTTGAATGTTCCCCACAATGCCATTTGTGTTATGAGCTAATGCACGTGAGAAAAAGAACCTTACCGCCCCCCCCGGTCAAGAGCTGGAGATTTGGATTTCAAAAATAATACTAAGGATCGTATGGAGAAAAACACTAGAACAATCCACTTCATGCAGCAGGGTAACTTAATACTATATATCGTTTATAATTTTTACTCGTGTATTAATTTTGTTTAAAAAATTACAACTCTAACTTAATTTTTATGTATTAGCATACTTCTTTAATCCAAGATTTCAACTATAGGCTTGGAGTTGGTTGTGATCCGGAACTACTTCAACGTTTCATGACTGTTTTGCCAAAAAATTAGATCCAACTACTGAATCACTTGGTCAATTTTGGGAAATGACGGGTAAATAAAAAAACTGTTTTTGTCTCAATTAAAAACAATAATTTCATTCATCACATTATATCTGAACGTTTAACTAAACAAATATGATATTAACAAATTAAAAATGTTATACGATAGCTTGTGACTTTTTCGAGATGCAAAAAAGGGGGATTCGGAGTTGATCGTAGCGGGGCAATTTGCGAACCAAGGTCAACCATGGTTGGCACAAATCGGCACAAATGGGGATCCAAGCAGGTAAATCCAGCGTGTAAACGTCTTTGTAGGAAAAAATATGATTATCTATTGTAAATTCACCACCATAAGTAGTTTATTCATGATTATCAAATTGGTTGCAGGACTGCTTAATTAAAGAGCTCGGTTCTATACGTATGGGGGAATTCAAACACCTACATTGAGAAACGTTAGCCATCAAAGTATCTCTCACAAAACTGCTCAGTTCTACATGCCTGGAGAGAGAAATTGGGCATGAGCACGTTTGCTTCTCATCACACAACAGCAACAAAATCGTCTTGGCTACTCACGCATTGTTAGCAAATTCGTAAATTTTTGTTACTTAATAACAACTGAGGCTTCTAAAGTTTTACACGCCGTATGGAAGTGCAAGGAAAGAAAAATTGATCATGGATTACATTCCCTTTTGCTTGAAAAGCTTTTATCTTGATCTTTTCTTACATTTCCGCCACCGATTACGTAGAGTGGTGTGAATAAGAGAAAGATAATCAGTGTTCCAATGAGGTACGGGGGGGTAGGGAAATGCGTAGATAGTCGAACAAAGTAGTCCTATACCACTTGAATTGACGAGTTGGAAATCCTGATCCACGAATTTATGCTGCTCAAAATGCTCGACGAGAATTTGGAGTAATGATTGAACGTGCATTATTTAAGTAAATCTGTTGTCTGAGAAGTTTCACACTCTGAAAGCTATTTTAGCAAAGTGGATACTAATGAATTACCCAGCCAAGAGATGACTCCACAAGTCTTTGCTGCCATAGTAGTTAAATAATGTATAGCTATATAGACCCTAGGCTGCAGGTACTATCTGCTTCTGGTTACGTACAAGTATGGATTGTCAGAGTGGAACTGATTAATGGACTCAATTGGTGAAATGCTGGGAGTTGAGAATTAATGAACTACGTCAACATTAGTCGAATATCCAAGGCAGCCAATTTCACCTGTGAAAATAACTTCACACACCATTGCACATAGGATGAAGGGACCATGGCATCTAGAAGAAGCTGGGTTCCAGGCATCTAGGAGCTATGAGGAAGCCTTATAGGAGGAAGAGAACGAATGATGGTGAACCATATAATGGCAGGAGTTACTTTCAGGAGTTTTGAATCTATGAGATAGGACTCATGTTAGGTGACTCCTCGCAATGAGGCTAATGTCTACCCTCCTTTGTAATGAGTTCATTCGGTCATAATCCTTCAGTAATTCAAACCAGATGAAGCAAGAGTAATAGATTATGTCGCTGTATTCACCTTCAGACAAATCGCCTTGCCAAGTTCCATATCATATGGAAGGAGGGATTGGCCTGATTTTAACACATGTACTCAATGTGACTTTGAGCTATCCTATCCATGTAGAGCACTGGGCATAATAAGGACTCAAG
This sequence comes from Vitis amurensis, assembly GCA_037355405.1. Lineage (NCBI taxonomy): Eukaryota > Viridiplantae > Streptophyta > Magnoliopsida > Vitales > Vitaceae > Vitis > Vitis amurensis. Next base: position 5,237 of record JBAPGN010001583.1, on the reverse strand, counting down.
AGATAGATATAGCCATGGCCATGTTTAGAATTTTTAACCAATCATTATCCGAGGCTCCATTGACAGTTTGGTACTCCAATATTGCTCCAACAGCAAGGACGGCGTTTCCCTTTCTCATCTTATCAATTCCCATTTAAACCACATCGGATCTTCTCATTTTAGTATTAAAGGACATTTTTAATTGTAATGTTTATGTTACCAAAAATACTTGCTATTTAATTGAAATGAAGTATTTTATAGTGGACTTTATAATTGAGACAATTACAAAATTAACTATTTCTTATAGAATCGACATGATAATTAATTACATTTAATATCGCAATTATTATCTCATGTCATATTCAATTTCTTTCTACAAAAACAACTTTGTAATAAATGTCTATTTATACTTCTCAATTATGATTATTATGTGAAGTTTTTTTACATTTCCATGAAGTTTTTTACATTTTAAGCCTTCACCCCCTTACCGCATGATTTTTTACTTAGTCCCAAAATATCCGTCCGATATATCCGAGTTATACCGTAAAATCGAAATACTAGTTTGAGTTACCGATATGTATCCTGTGATTACCGAGTATTTTAGTCCTTGGAGTACAACAAAAATATAGTTAATGATTGTTTTAAGAAAAAGTTAGTCATCGGATTAGGAAATTAAATAGCATTTTAAATTACATGACATACACTAGTTGCACAATTTTTGGACACTTACAACTATCAAAAGTTGACATGATTGGATTAGGTGATTTATAACTTATTCTTTACCTTCAGTATATAGACTTAATAAGTAACCTCAATATTAGAAAATTTTAAACTTTTAATATCATTATCAAACATGCTCTAAGTAATTACAAAGTAATGATTTTAGCTTATAAACTAGAAATCAAATTTCATATTCCTCTAAAGAATTCCTATAATTTAAAATATGTCAAAACTCAATTATGAAAGCAACTAAGGAAAGATTGCTATATGAATATTCTAAGAAAATTTTTAATTTCTTAATTAATTTCATAAAACTAAACCACAGAAGAATTGAGTTTTTCAAAGCAATAATTTGGTCTTTCCTTTCCTTTTATTTTAAATGTTATGAGAAGAGAGAAGAAAATATTTACAAACTGTTGAAGTTATTGGAAGTCCAATTTTATATATATTTTAAAATAATTTCAAAAATCATTGTTAGGGATGTAGTAAGGCTTTTAATATGATTTATTATTGTGGATTTTTTTCAAGAGTGATATAGATGATTTAAATGGTATTATATAGTATGTGCTGTATTGATGAATAAAGTTTATTGAGATTAAGTCATTTGATTTGATTGAGATATTATAATTTAAATATTTTTAATATTATTTATCACCAAGTATATTCTTTAACCACTTAAATAAATCATTTACTACAATGAAGGGACAGTGACAACATGTTTATCTTAAGAAACTTGCATAGATTTTGTTAGATTGCTGTATAAGTAAATTTACACAACTCATCTAAAAATTACAAGTTCTATAATTCGCCTTTAACAATTCTTTTTTTTCCCTGAGAGCCATGTGACGGTTTTTGAAATTTCTTTATTTTTTCTAGTTTAACATATTATAAGGTGCAAGATATTATGACTTTCGGTTGGTACCACTTATTAGTTGTGAAAATTTGTCTCTTTCCCAAATGATAGTTTTGAAAAATCGGGAGCAGATACTAGCAAAGAACTAAGAATATATTTTCTTATTATTATATAATTATTACAACTTTCTTTGAAGAAGGCATAACTTTCCAACGGAATTTATGGATGTGAGAATTCAATGAAAGGAAATGTGGAAATTTTCATGTAATAGAAATTTCACTTTCCTATTCTAAAGCAAAGTTATGCGTTGGTCCGGATGAAAAATTCAAATAAAATGATATCTAGTCCTTTTGTCGCAGGGGACTTGGTCTACTTGGATTTAAAGAAAAAGAATTCTCTTATATATATTGAGACTCAATTTATTTAGTTTATTTATTTTGAGGCGAAAATTAATATTTGTAGCAGTTTGTATTTCGGAAATTACCCCTATTTAGTTTGATCGAGATATACGAACTTTATAGATATATGGTTTTTATATTGATTTTAAAGATTAGAAGGAAAAATGACAGCAAAAAAAGAAGATAGAGATAGTCAAAAGTGCCATGAGTTTTGTAAAAAAAAGTATGTTGAGAGTTTGAAGTGTTTGTTAAAGTTTATTAATAAATTAATATGAATCTTCTTTCTCATAGATGTAGCGAGAATTATTCTCAACTAAGGTAAATATTTTATCTTTTTCTTAGTTCACTTTTTATTCTTATGTATTTAGTATATGTTTCAATTTTCTCCCAACAAAAACTTATTCTGTCATCATATCCTATCTACCACGATATAGTCTCACCACCTTATATAAATATTTGCATAATCACATATAAATGGATTTATAATTACGATTCTTTATATTAGAATAAAAAAAACACAAGTATAGTAATATCTCCTACAAATATTATATGACTCACATAATTAGATAATTAAGTTCCTTATATTTAAGATGTCCATACTCAAGGAAAGATTAATGAAGAAAGGTCATTTTACGCAAATAAAGATAAGAATCATTTTTCTTGGTATAATTATTTAGCTTAGGCATTTAAGAGTATAGGACTATAATTTCTTAAAACAATACTGTGAAGTCTTTTTTCATCTATCATTTGGAATGTAAAGTTTTATGCAAACGCACCTAAATCGATTTGATGTGTTTTTGTTTTATTTATTTATTATTTATTATTTATTTTTCATTGTTGGTTGTTAGTTTCAATTTTTATTGTCTTCATTGTAGGTCTTACTTCCAACAGGTCCTCACTCTTCAATCATGTATCTCTATCTACCACGTATATTCCTTACCACCTTATAAAAATATTCATAAATATAATATAATGATATATAATAGGATCATTTATATAGAATAGGAAAACGGGGGCGAGAGGGGCTATAGTAATATCCCACAAATATTTTGTTTCTTCTATGTCTTCAAATAATTAGATAATTACGTTCCTTATATTATATTCCCAATTCAAGGAAATAGTGAGAATGTCCATGTTTATCAAATAGAAGAATCATTTATCTTGTATAATTAATTCGACCTTAGGATTTAAGAGTTATAGGTATTTATAAGTATTCTTAAACAATAGATTTGGAAGATTCTTTTTATCTTCAATTTAATTGAATGTAAGCCTTTATTGGAAACTGCATAATCGTTGTTTTATGACGTTTCTATTTTTTTTTTTTTAAATCAGAATTGTTGATGTGTTATTGATTATTTATTATTTTCTTTATTATTTTCCTTATTATTATTATTATTATTATTATTATTATTAAGTTAAAAGACAAACATCACCTAAATATTTTTTTTTGGAAATTTTTTTTAAAAAAAAGATAGTTGCAAAGATTCATCTTTACGTATTTTCCTTTTATTTTCCTTATATTTTATTTTATTATTATTATTAAGTTAAAAGACCAACATGCACTCTAAATATTTTTCATTGGAATTTTTTTTAAAAAAAAAAAAAAAAAATTAGTTTGCAAATCCATCTTTTACTTTCATATACACACATGTTGACACATTCAATCCTAGTAGAATCGGTAAGCCCAAAATAGTTTGAAAAGGTCACTTGAATTGGAAAGTGAATTGGTAAGCAATTGAATTGATTCAAGTGGTTGGTCTAATCCATTTTTCAAAATATTGCTAAAAAGAAAGGATAGGAGCCTATCACTATCATTCACATGGTTCTAGTAGTTAGTTGATTATCTTCTATATATGTCTCTGCATCCAAAGGAATGACTAAATCAGAATCAAGAAAAAACAAAAAAGAGGAAAGATAATTGGTAAGATCCTATATCCACTGAAATAATGCAGTTTTTTATCAGTGTTTTCTCTATCTATTGCTTCCAGTTTTTTGTTAGGGGAGATTTCTATAGTTTGGAATGGTTTTTGATCAATTTAACAATCATCAAAGCCATAATGATATTTGTTAGATTGATCTTCAATTATATTTTCTTTAACATGTATTCAGCTATGTTGTTACTTGAATTTTAATGCTTTCGAAACAAATGACGTGGTTAAGTTAAAGGTTCTATGTGTTTTCTAATTGTCTGATGTTCTTGATTCCATTACTAATCTGAATTTTGTCACTATTATTTTTATTGTTGTTGTGAACTTAGATTTTACTGTTTTTTTGCATGTGTTCCTAGATGGAGAAAATTTTACATTCGTCGATCTTCCTTTTATCAATCTATGTTCCAATTAATAAGAGACTTGCTTTAAGGCGAGACTAAATTTGGAATTGCCTTAAAAATGATAGAGATGCTTCCGTTACTCACTTTGCAAAAATGTTCAAAGAGTACTAACAATTTGGCCTTCATCATGGAGAGGGCTTGATCGTTCGGTCAAGGGAAAGGAATTGTTAATGAAAATGAAAAACAAGGCTATTATTTCAATCTGATTCTCTTAAGCCATTTCTCCCAAGGAAAGCATATGAGAATGGGACCTCTATGAAACTTGTGTGGGGAGAGATTGGAGAATCTCTCATTGATAGAACTCAAATCCTTGAGAGTATTCAATTTGAAAGTGACAACACATTTAACGTATTTCAATTCTTGAATTTTTGTTATTCTTTGAAGAATTTAAACAAATATCAAAACCATTCAAATTAGTGGGTTCAGTGGTTGCTATTTTTGTCCTCCTAGTCTAGGAAAACCTCTCTAATTTTGAAATTCTTTGTCTTATCCAGCCATCAATATTTCATTATTTTTTTAATTCTGAATCCTCATGATTTAGGTTATGTCAATGCATCTAAAGGATCACTAGTCTTGTTTACTTTACCAAACAATGCCAAGTTTCTCTAGTGTTTTCTCTACTAATCGCTTTCTAAGCTTCTCTTATGTGAGGATATTTCTTTGTTTTTGATAAGCAAAAAATTCGTTTAGTGACAATATCTTTCACTCATAGACATTTCATTCAATTGCGTTTCAAGTTAATTTCTTGTAAGTCTTTCAGAATTGTCTAAGCAAGACTTAAGTCATCACATACCTACAATTAATTGAAATCTTGATTTATGATGTGATAATTTGCTTCCTATATCCACAGTGTACCATAGTGGTCTTTATTAGAGTCCTTTATATTCAACCATACTCCTCTTTTAGATAGAAGTTATTGTTCACAATCCTAAATAAATGTTTATATTTAATGATC